>VFFE01007141.1:1754170-1785290 GCA_008921705.1 Burhinus oedicnemus | reverse complement strand
TTTTTTCCGTAGGTGCTGCAAAATGTAACAGTGATTGGAAGTGCAGTATATCACCTTCCAAATGGTCTCTGCACAAAGGTATGACAGAAGAAATTGATTTTCACTTTTCATCAATATTTCTAAATTGTAACGCATATTTTGCAGTAAAACAAGATGCATCACCCTGGATTTTTTGCCAGCATTCCTGAAACAAAATGCATTAAAAGCTACTAGCATGGAAGTTTCAGCTTGGTAATTTACAGTCTCTGAATGGATTTCTTTCTCAGAGTGACAAGTCAGTCAGTGAACCATGTATTGTACAGAGATGATGGGCAATTCACTCACTGGATATGGGTTTTTTGGTGTTTCTCCTCAAAGTTTGAGACGTAAAATGAATTTTGACTGAAACTTTCTGGACTTTTCCAAATTTGCATGCATTATTTCACTGTTACCAAATGGGCTCTGGTAAACCATGATGAACTGAGCATCCCTTTCATAAGCTCATTTTGTTATTCCTGGTAAAATTTGAAGTATTGGTTGGGTTGGTTTTGTACACCTAATGATAGCTCATCTCCAAAATTCCGTATACAGAAAGGTTAACTATGACTTTTTCATGTATTCTCATTCATCATTTTTACCTGGCAAGTTGCAGGTCTCATCAGCTGATCCACAAAGCTGCTCTGATCCCTCACACCTCCTCCACTTAGAGGGTTAGCTCAGGTAGGAGGGAAAGAGCTTTTGGATCTCCTGGGAGACTACATTTTCTAGCAAGTACTGACACTGTTCTACATGTTTTCTGGATGAATTTGCTTGTCTATATTTGTCAGACTTTTTGCTGTGTTGTTTATGTTCAGATAAATGTTACTGTATATCAGATTTCTTTTCCTGGAATTAGACCTGAAAATTAGCTTTTGGGAGAGGCAAGACTAAAGTAGCTCATACCAGCTTAATAAGACAGCTGAACAAGACACATTTTCAATTCCATTTATCTATTAAAAGTCATTTCTTGAGGACCCTGTGGACGTTTGACTTAAAGGTATATCAGAAGAGCTGCGTTAAAGCTTCTAGAAGACTTAAAATTAAATGTTCTTATACTGGAAAACTGAAGTTTAATTACTTGTGCTTATCAGCGCTTTTTGTGTGAGGAGCATTACAATATATATGTATATATCGTACACGGAAGTATAAGTATTAACACAAATAAGTGGGACTGGAGGGAATCTGACAGAACATATAATCTGTTCCCAAAAAGATGTTTGTCTAGTGGTTCTTAAGGAGTTCTAATGACAAAGAATTTACCACCTTGCCTCAATATTTTTAGAATTTTTTAACTTGATATTTATTCAGATCTTCTTTGTTGCAAACTAGAAGCATTTCCAGCTCGTGTTCAATACAGAGCTTTAGTTCACTTATCTAAGCACCGCTTGTTTGATATTTAGATGTATACTGTAAGTAGTTATGACCTAGTGTTATGTATACATTCGTTTACTTTTTGTTGATGTTCCTCAGTTACATGAATGTGCATCCTGAATGCCTAAATATTCTCCAGATCGACCTGAGCACTATTGTACAACTGTAGACCAATACATCTGAGTACATTTTATTTTAATTGTAACACAAAAAACCCAAATTTAAGTACAGCAAGAACAATACTCCTTTTATTAGTTGTACCACTTCCTTTTTTTACCTCTTTTTTTAAGTCTTCACATTGTTTCTGAGTGCTCACTCTTGAGGTACATACTTTTTGTTTTGTTTTGTTTTCACACACTAAGTAAAACAGTTTTAAGCTGCTAACCTTATCTTAGAGGAATGAACTTTTCTATACTAGAAACTAATTCTGGGTGATCTTAAAATAAATTTCCAAGTTACTTGTTTATGTGTTTCAAGGTACAGTTCCCATACAGTCTCTTTTTATTTTTGTTAGAATTTGTCCCTATCCTAAGTGTATGCCTATTAATAAATTGCCGTAATAAATTAACTCATTGTGGGACCTAGGTATTGTGCAAGTGCAGTCCAAAATAAATTGGTCATACTGAGATTACAAACAGCCTGGCGGGCCTGGAAATGAAACTTAGATTCCGAAAGGAGACGCTGAAAGACTTCGTTCAAGGATACAGTGATCGGAACTTAAGCCCCTGCTTTTCTCTAGTTTTACCATATGGAGGTTGCAAAGGCTGCACACACGCTAGCAGTGATCCAATGCCTGAGGACTGCACTCGTTCATTTATTTTGAAATTAGATTTAAATTATCATGACGGGTGACAGCAACGAAAAAATACCACAAAGCATTCCCTCATTCTCTCCAAATACAATACTTAATAACTAGGTAGGACTGTAGTTAACAGTTGACCAGAGGAAACTGTAGATCCTACAGCCCAATCAAATTAAAAATCAGTATTTGTTTTCCCTACTTTTTTAAAGCAAAGCATTGAAAGAAACCCATAACATTTTAGTCATTTAGCAATGCTAAATTAAATTAATCTCTGTGGGCTAGGTGTGCCTCTAAGCACACCAGCTCTAAGGAGGAACGTGTTTGAAGGAGAGGATGGAAAGGAAGGGAAAAAGGAGGGGGGGAGAGGGGAGATAGAAGAGGTAGGTGGTGGTTAGTTGGTATGCGAACTCATGGGACTGGAGTCAGTCTGCACTGAGATGTGAACAAAACGCCTTGGAGGAAGCCCCGAACAGGGCAATACCCAGCTCTCGTTATTGTTCCTACTAAAAAAGAGAGTATGCACGTCTCTTGTGGACTGTATAAACGTAAGGAAGGCTGCCTTTCCCTAAATTAGTTGGATACAGCCACCTTCAAGTGTGCAGTACATCTAGCCATCCTACCCAGCAACAATCCTTCCCTCCTTTTCTTATTTATTTATTTTTCCTCTTTCCTTCCTTCAGTAGCTGGATTTTGGAAGGGTTTTCATTTTACAGGAGATACAAACTATTGATTTTCTTTCTAAATCAGATTGAAAAATAGATTTTTGGATTTCCTAGAGAATGGAAATTCTGCCTGTCATCCAACCATTATCAAAGACCCAGGGAGTAAATTCCTGCATGTTCTGTTAACCTCAATAACATTCTGAATCTTTACACCAGCTAAGGCACAGCTTCCAGCATACTTGCTCCCAGTAGTCTTTCCAATGCTCGTTGGGTACGTGGGGATAACTCATGAATTGATTGAACAGTAATTTCAGAGTATGTTCTTCTTTCTCTTCTCCCATCTGCTTTGTTTGTCACTCAGCATTTCCTCCTTTGTCCCTTTTTCCTGTTGCCACTACTCTATGATCAGAGTGTTGCTGAAGTGGTAACCTGAGACTGCTGAATTAACTTCTTGAGAGAAAGAAGATGGAAAGGACATTTGTGTATACCTATTTATACTGAAGGTATAATGGTATGACATAGTACATATACACACAGGAACCACTTGGGGTAAACTGTTGATAGAGTCTACAAATATTTCCAGACCACACATGCACCTATATGAAGTCTCTTCAGAGTATTATTATGCTTTTTGTCAGGGGTGCTAGGGGTGAGAAAGCTTACAAACTGTTTTTTCATCATAAAAATTGGTTTTGCTTTTCCTGGTGCATGTGTTCTTCAAAATGTGTTCATTCCATATGCACTGAACCTGTGAAAACAAATGTGTGAGTTTTCTATGCTGAAACATGTTAAATTGCAGGTATATGAAAAATATAAGAAAGAAATCCATGTGCTGGTATATAAAAATGGATATAGTAGTAACTTCTTTATTTAAATAAAATGTGGTTGTCACTTAAACAGTAATAAGGGAGATTAAGTTTAATCATTTGTTGTATACCATTGTATTAGCTTTAATCAGAAACTAAGTCTCCGTAACATGTGACGAAATAATTGTAGGTATGTGAAAGGTGTTTTTACCTGTAAAGTAATTTAGCTTAATTTCAAAGATGTGAACCAACAGTGTGCAGCCTACTAGATAAAATGTCTTTTTTATATTCCAGGTACTTTATTCACTTCCTCGTTCACTGAAAATAATATTGCATTTGCAAACAATAGGTAAGCTCTTTAGTATCTAATTTAATACCTGTCAATACTTATGGGTACAAATGGGAGAAAATATTCTCATAAACTGACTTGCACTTTAAAGATCAAAATGCATTTAATTTATGTTTTTAAGCATACACTGCATCAAGCTTTAATTTTTATTAACACTTCTCTTCATTTGTTCCAACTAGTGTTATTGTAAATTAATTCTTAACAATTTTTTGAGCAGAAAAAAAAAGTAAATATACCTGAGTTTAAAAGTAATCATAGCAAAGGGAGAGCCAAACAACAGAAGCACAATACAGACATAAAATGAGCCATGACTATAAAAACAGTGTTACCTGTAACAGATAACTTAGTCCCTGCTCTGCTCTGTGTTTGTAATTTGTGTGTGTGTACATCCAAACATGTCTTAAACCTGCAGCACTCAGTTTAATATTCATTTTTTCCCTTAGTGCAAGCAAACATCAAAACAGTATTATACTCTTGTCCTTATTTAAATTCTAAAAACAAGTATACCCCAAAGTGATGTTTTTCTTTTTTTGTTGTTGTTTTGCTTCAATATTTTATTCATGCAAAGTGGCAAGTAGGTTAGTAGGTATAATGAACGTACTTAAAGCCAAGTATCCATTTTCTTCTCTGTCACAGTATTCCCTTTATATATCATGTTTAGTAGCCATTTTATAAATGAAACACCAACCTCTTGTCTGTGGCCAAAAAAAAAATCCCACAACAACAATGGAGTGAAATACCCTTTAACTGATTTTAGCTATGGTGGGGTTTTAAATTGTGAGGCAAAAGCTTGTTCTTGAACTCCCCATCCCTTCCAAGTGTTGCAGAGTCTTGCCAGAAAAAGTGCACGCTGCATAATTACAAAATAACAAATCTACTTCCTCTTTCTTCCCCGCTTTTAAACATAATTTTTAAGTTTTACAAAGAAAAACGCAGACAGAAGGGTATTTTCAAATTCTGTATCTCCCACCCAGTACCCTACAAATTTTTGTGAAGTTTATAACCATGTCAGTACATTTGTTTTTGAATTCTTTCTGCTGTGTGAAAACAGTATGAATATAAATGTAAAAATTCTTAATGCAAATAATAGAACACTTTGGCTGTAGAGAAACAGTAAACCAGATATTAGAGAAATGTGCTATCAAATGAACGAAATTATCCCTGTAAGGTATGTAACGTAATACCTAACATTGATCCTTCACATTATTGGGTCACTTTTGTGTTTCTTGCTCTGCTCCCCCTCCCCCCACCCAATGCAACACTTATAATGCTAAAATTAACCGTTGTCTGATGTGCTGCATAAAAAAAGGCCATGACAGATCATTTACACAAGGATGCTCAAAGTTGTTCTTATCAAAATTACATCCAGTTCCATGTTTCTGCTGAGAAGTGATGCTTGACCATGTTCCTTGAAATAATATATATTCAAGCATCGTAATATTATATGGTTTGGATGCTGTATATGAAAGTTTATATTGACAGGATTGTTGCCAAGTTGTGAATTTCATGGTGAGATTTCAAGATGTGTTTAAAATACAAAATTTAAGAAATCCCAAACAAATATAATAAATACTATTTGTCATATATCTCATTTAATTAAGCAGTCTTGTTTCTTTCCTACGTGACTATATTTAATCACAAGAAAAATAAAATAATTTATTTCAAAATATATAGTGAAATGTCCAACCATTTATTTCATTGAAGTTTTACTAGCTTTCTGTGGAATAAATGCATATGGAAAAGTAAAGTTGTTTGGGGTTGTTTGGGTTTTGTTTTTTTTTTTATTATTATTTTATTTAAAATGTTGCAAAGACTCCTTCTGGAATAGAAATAATGTGTGACCCATGATGTATGAGTAAGTTTTTGTAATTTTTTTGTTTTTAAAGATCTCTAGATCTTGTTTATGCCTACAGTATTTACGGGAATTTATTAAGTTTAGGTTTGGGTTTTATTTTATTGGGGTACATCAAAAAAACTAAGCATGCCAACTTCCTCCAGTAGCATTCATTCTTCAATACCTGCAGTCTGTCCCATATTTCAGCTAATTTGGTGAAGCTGGAAAATCAATTCTGTTTTACAAATACTAATGCTGTGATCATTATCTTTGCTCTAAGGGCTTACATTTGAACACAACATAATTCAGATTAATAATGCATATTTAATAAATGCTAACATAAGTGCCAAGGAAGCACTTTGGTTTCCAAATGAATCTCAGCATACGGTTGTAATATCTAATCAATAATTAATTATAAGCTAGTTGACCCAATAGACTCTTGCTACTTGCACATATTGAAAAAGAAGAATCTGGTAAGCAGTTTGGAAAACTAGAAAATATAATGTGTAACCTCTTTTTGCACTTTCTCTTCACTCAAGCACGAGATTAAGATTTATTTAGTGTTCAAGAGTCCTTGCAACTACATACATAAAATTAAAAAAGAAGATAAAACCTAAGTGTGGGGGCAAGTATACCAACACAGCGCAATGTGTATGTGACCCATGATCCAGTCAGGGACCTGGCATGCTTTCAGTGGACTCAGTTGTGAAACAGCCTTTATAGGTATGATGGTGGCTAAAGATGCATAGAGCATCTTATTCCTATGTGGGCTATTGGTGCCATGGTTTGCAAGAAAAGTTGATGCAAGAATAGTCCTTCCAAGGTTCTTACAGCCCTTTCTGTACATTGTATCTGAGGGATGAGTGACTGTCTGCCAATAGTCAGTGCTGAACAACTCCAACTAGCTTGCACAGGCCATACAATCTTCCACTAGCAGCAATCTTCCACTCAAAAAATTACTTGTGATGCTTAATAACCTTAAAGAATATCCAAGAAGAGTTCTTCTGCTAGTGAAAAAGCACATGCCTGCTGATATCGTTGAGTGGAATCAGATGCATTAGCAGTATTAGCAAACGCCTTGAGTTTTACACAAATAGTTCAATGACAAGGCACAATAATATATCTAATATCTGTCTTTAACAGCATTGTGTCCTATGAATCCCCAGTGATGATTTCGGCCAACTTTAGATACTAGCCTGTGGTGGATTCCACCCTGTTCTTTTGCTGGGCTTTTCTGAGATCTGCCTGTCAGAAATACAGAGCATGCTTACCTCCTTTGATTTTCGGATTGCAGTCTTTGGAACTTCTCAAATCAATTTGTAGGCAGCTTAGATCAGAGAACTGAGCTTTGAAAAATAGGTTGCAGGCTTCTGGTCAAGATTTAGATTAAAGCTAATGTTTGTGAATTTCTTATGAGCTTAGTTTCAAGGTTCTAGTTTGACAAATAGGAATAGACCTGGTTTGTAGCATTTATGAGAGGTGGATATAAGATCCTGGCTTTCCAAAAGTTCGAAAAGGAGGCTAGATCTCATGTTCTGGTTTGGATTCTCCTTTGTTTTATTATTGAGAAGCATGTACGTTAAAAACACAACCTGACCCACATAGGCATATTCAGGAAAATTATAATAATCATCTCAAAATACATCTCTGACAGCTTTATCTCTGATGCAGTATCTTATGATATTGCCTTGTTTTTTTATGTCAGTTACAGGGTTATGCTTGCATATTCCTGAAACAACAGATTGTTAGTCTTGCTATAGTAACCAGACAGTAATCACGTTAGTAGGTGTACTTTGGTATATGGATTGCTCCTTTTTCACTTATCAGCCATGTTTTGGCAACTTTCTACTTGTATAGTAAGAGCAGAACTGTCAAAGAGTTTACCAATTCATTACATTAAGGATGCAGCAAAATGATTGATGTGTGATTTAACAGTTTATTATTCTTCATTAAAAATGTAATAGAACATTAACAGAGTTTTGTTCTCAAAGGTATTACACGTAGAGAAAAGAGAGGCTAGAACAGACAATAAAGCCGTACAGGTTTGTCTATTTTTAAAGTTGCATGACAAATCATATTTACTTAACCCAAAGCCTCATTATGCAGTAAAACAGAGTTAATGAGAATTCAACCCCACTGCTCATCTCAAATCTCAGCTCATTGTCAGTTTGGAGATGCATAAATCTGATGTTTGGTCTCTTCCTCTGTAGGTTCTACGGAAGTCTACTTGACGCAGCTTTCTAATTAGGCACTCCAAAATAGCAAGCAGGTACATCATCCTCATTATCAGTAGTGTTTCTGGCTATGTGTAATAGCTTTACTCCAAAGGTTTACCATTGTTTTATTTCCTGCTTCCTAGATCCATCTAATTTTTCTGAAAGGGAACACAGCAAACTAATAAGAAAATAATTAATTTATATTTTTTCTTTTCTACTTATAAATTGTATAAAAATAATTAGTGAGCATGTTGCAGGCATGAGGTGTTACAAGAACAATAACAGACAGTGCTATGGATATTACAGTCCAGAAAACAGGCAACTCATTACCCCTTTGCACTCTATAGATAAAACAATCGGTTGCCCACTTACAAAACACATAATAATCTTTTATTACCTTTTGTTAATTTATTTATAAAGCAGGATCAAATTCCTGATACTTAAAATGGAGAAAGTATATTTCTCAAGTGAAAGAGTTATTAGAATAAGGTATCCATACTATTTTTCATTTAGAACACTACATGAAAGAATTTTTAACAACTTCATAGTGAATGAAGAATCTAATCGGGTTTTGTGGCATCTGAGTAGAATTATTTTTCTGTTAGATGCACTGCGTGTGCATGAACAATCCCCATTTATATAAGCAGCCTGAAACAGCTTATTTTTTGTTATGTTTTGGTGTGTTATAGGAGCAAAAACTTTGGTTCTGACTGGAAGCACAAATTTTCTAGGATTTTTTTCTGTCATAAGATTTCCATGTACAGGTATTTCCTTGAGAATGTGTTCATGTAAAACACCCCTTGGAAACATATGGAATAATGAAACATTCAAGCTTTTGTCTATAGCAATAAGGGAGGGGACGAAAATACAACCTCCCCATTTTGAAGTATTTCTCACATAGTTTGCACAAAATGCTTCCTTCAGGAAGGAAAGCATATTCTGACCCCAGATATTTCTCTCTTTCCCAGTAGACTAATTTCAGTCTCCTATGAGAGACTATAAACCAGTTTTGCAAAGGTCAGCAAAGAAAAGATTGCATGGCCCTAGGCTTCATATTGTGCATTTGACAATGATCATATCTGATGTGAGGGTAGGAAGAAAAAAGGGTCTCTGGCAGGTAGGATGGGGTAGAGGTACGTGGTTAAGGAGTCCTTTTGCATATTTAACGCAAGCAATTTGTCTTTAATTTTCATATTCAGGAATACTCACCTCCTTGCTATGTCAAAACAATCACTGTAGCTGAGAATCAAAAGTAAATATAACTCTTCAAGGTTAAGAAAGGACTTAAGTCTTGTCGTGGTCATGATACTTTATAAACATACACTCACAAATCAAATTATGAGATAAAAATGACAAGCCTTGGTCCATCAGGTTATGTAAGCATGTTTTACTTTCACACCGGTTAAAAACAAACAAAAAACCTCACCTCAGTGGGTTTTCTATTGTGCTGAAAGTCTTCCTGTGCTATGCCAGGGCCTGTGTTAGGACCGTTAGGGGCAAAAACGCAGAAACGTGAATGAGAGTAATTTGTAGTGAATGTGTTGCTTATTTTTATTGTCTTCTCTTTTTCATTCATTGTTCATCGTATTTCGTGCATCTGAATGATATGTATATATGTATTTTTCACTGCCTTTTTTTTTTTTAACTAAATGCAAAAGAGAGGAATCTATACTTTTGCTCCCTGTATCTCTAATTTGAAAATATAAGATGTTCAGGAAGTTCTGTTGAGCTTGCAACAATCTGTTGAAAATTAGCTCATTTGTATGAGCTGAATCAAGCAACAAAATGTCAGGTGTGTTCCTTTTCCCAATATCATTGCTAATCTGTAGTTTTGGTAACTGAAGAGAAGTGATGTATAATGAAAATGTCTACTGTGCTGTGTATCATTAGCTATTCCTTATTATAGTCAGCCATCTATTCATCCTTTCTGGATGTACTCATGAATAAGATGCATAACAAACTGATGTTCTGTTTTTTCCTCATTAAGAGTCTGATATCTTGTTCAGCAACATTGAAGAGGAAACGATTTGCGTTCAGTTCTCAGTGTGCATTTTATAACCCATAGAAAATTAAAAATAAACAACAATACACACAGTGATTTCATATACTTTCTTCATATAAATTAGAAACATTTCCAAAAAGTGTGTCAGAGCTGGTGAATGTATGCTAGAAAACACCCCAGCAGCAATGTGAGGGCTTCTTTTATGAGTGTTTCATAGTATATCTGATGAACCAATGTATATCAGATAGATCAGATAGATATTCTGCACTTAATTCTTCACTGTGACACAATTATTCAGGGTTCTCCTCAAATCTCTCTCCTTTAAATGTTGATTTCAGACTTGTAATGTATAGAAATAAACATATTTTTCAGTACATTCAATGGAAGGTAGGAATGATCAGTGACTAAACAGGAGGCATAAGATTTAGCTTACTTCCTATCTGATCAGGAAACCCATTCACAGTAGTTTAACTGCAGTTCATTTCTGGTGTTTTTGTTGCTCTGTGTGGAATATAAGCTCTTTAGAATAAAGAATTTTTTGGTTTTGGGGGATTTCTTTGGTTGTTTTTTTGCAGCACCTAACTCCAAGGAACCCCACAGGTACTCTGGGATACCACTAACAAATACTAAGTTTCTATAAACGTAAGCTTTAGATGACTGAGATTTGCTTGGTAACCAATTGAAATTGCATCACTATTCAAATAAAAGTCCAGATCATGACAGAACCTGCTATCTTCACTTTTTGGGTGCAAATATACTGGTAGGTGGAAAATTTAAAATTCACTTGTCCACCTGAGAATGATTTCCTACTTGAAGGAAGTACAGAAAAAAGTTAAAAGAAAACAGAAATGATGTACTCCGTTTCTTTAAGACTTTCTGATTGACAGCATCTGGTGTGTTGTGTAGAAACTGGCTGCTGTTAGTGGTTAGGAGGGCCAGATTCTCATTCAGTCTACATTAAATCTGTAAAATCTGAAGAGAGCTTCTAGTTCATCCTTGAAGTCTTCTGCTGCCAGCCTGAATGTGTTACCAAACAGATCTAGTGAAAACTCTTAAGATAAATACAATATTTATACTTTAGCTGATAGTCCATCATCTAGTTCCTATATACCCTGTAATGCATAGCTGACAAAACTATAAATTATTGCGAATAATTGCAGTGCAGATATATTACTCTGGAATTACTTGTTGAAACATAGTCTCTTTGGACTTGGAGAGTATTTCTCAGTTAAAAGAAGTATGAAGAGATCTGTTACCTCATTTTACACATAGAAACCTAAGTGATAAGTGTTTTTAAAAATAACTCTGTCAATCAGTGTTATTTGTCCAGATGGAACTATGTTTTCCTTTCCATGCTATCTGTGCCCATATCACTTGCAGAATTCAAACCTAACAATTGTGTGTGTAGATGGCTAACACAGGACATGGTTTTTTAATAACTAGTTGAGAAGGATCAAAGAATGCACAGTAAGTTACATGGAATTGGTATTGATCAACAAGGTTTTCTTGAGGCACAACAGGACTTTCAGCTGTACTGCATATACCAGGCATCTGATTCACTTGATGTGTGTTGGGAAGAAAAAAGGAGAAAAAAAAAAAAAAAAAAAAAAAAAAAAAAAAAAAAAAAAAAAAAAAAAAAAAAAAGGAATACAGAAGAAAAAGCAAATGGATAAATCAAGTTGTGTTAAGTGAAACCTACAATGCAGCTACCTGTTTTTCAGTTACTTTGTGCAATGCTTTACAGCACAAATGCTAGGCAAGGATGGCTTGGCAATTTTGAAGCACATCACATATGAGAGTTAAGAAAATAGGACTGTGGTTTAATTAGGCTGCAAATGTGTCTTAACTTTACCACCAAATATTGCCTCTCTATATATTACATGTATATCTATAATACTACTATATATATTATACTGCTGTACATATATATAATACTGTGCAGAAACAGGAGGAAAACTGCCCTCAGTATTATTTTATAGGCCTTTAATATGATTGTTGGTCCAGCCTTTCAATGTATGGGGATGAGATGTGGGAACATAGACAAAAGGAACTGATCTGTGACGTTAGAGGGTAGGAGCCGAAACTCGATTCTTCTTTCTAATAACTTGCAGATTTGATTTATTCAAAGATTAATCTCTTTGTTGAACAAGTGAGACTGACAATCCATTCGCTTAATACCCCTTGACTGATTATAGCTAGATTATTAGCATTTCCTTCTTTAATTTTGGCCAGACTCCCCTCTAATCCCAGGATATGATGGAGAGTCATATGCCACTCACGTTTTCCTTCAGCTAATTTAGCTATGTCCTTTGGTAGTTTGTCTACCTAAACTTGGCTTTCTTCCTTATATGTGTTTCAGTCACATCCAGCTCCTATTCCTGCTTTGTGTATTTCCTTAATCATTAACTTTATCAAGGTCGTAGATGTAGTTTCTGCAATTAGTATGGCTTTTCCCTCCCCGAAACTGTCTAGATGTATCTGTCCCTGTGTGCCAACTCCAAATCATTTTGTCATTAAAAGGAACACAGGTATTTATATAAAATATTGCAATGTAAATCATGTAGAATGTTCATAGCATAGAGAAGATATTTTACAAAAAATGTCTTTTGTGTGGATGTATTTCATTGTAACAACAATCTGTTTTGATTGCATAACGGGATGGAGAGCTTGAACTGCTATAAACAGTGCATTGTACAATTAGCAGGAGGAGTAAGCAGCAAAGGAGCACACCATCCTCGTTTTTAACGCATTTACTTGTAACCGAAATAAAAACACAGGCTTCTCAGCGTGCTGAAGACTTAATTTTAATAACTGATGTTTACTTAATGGCTGTAACTGCAGCTTCCTAAGAGATTGGCAGTTTATAATATGCTAGCATTCCCAGCTGTTATCATTGAAATAATAAGGAAGGCTAAGAAATTAACACTGAGAAAACTACTTAGCCACATGTTAGCACATAGGGTATAAACTTGACTGTAAAAGAGCAGAACAGGGCTTAGAACATAAACATTTTCCCCGGTATGAAACACATTTTCAGGTATAGCTGTATTTGATATTGCACTTATGAGGCCTTCACAGTAAAATCGTTTTTGGCTTACTAATACCCACTTACTAATATTTTTACCTGCTTATAATGTACATCTATAGTACATTTTTTTTTTTTGTAGAAAATCTGTGCAGAATTGATTGATTGGTAGTTATTAGCCCCATTTTATCAAAGCCAAAATTGACATGATTCTATTCAGATCTTCACAGAAATTACAGTACCAAATGGTATCATCAAATGTAATGTTCTGTGGAAGAATTACATTATGTTTATTATAGTTATTTAGAGGGATGAAGAAACGATATGAAGCACTTATTCAGGAAGGCATTCATCAGACTGCAGCCTTTTGCGCCCAGCTTCACGCTCAAGTTTTTTTGCTCTCAACGTGGACATTTTGCTGTTCCTCCATCCGTCTCCAAGTACTTTCAAAAGAAAAGCAAGTTTCAGTTACCTTATCTAGTAGATAGGCAAACAAAGGCACAAAGGGATACAAATGATTCATTTAGTCTCGCACTGCAGGTCAGCTGCAAAATCAGGAGCAGAACTAGGGACACATGGCTGCCAATCAGTATTTTCATCAAACACCCCTCTGTGCCATGGGTAGTGTTATGTTATTCTTTGTGGCTCTCACTAGCAACATTTAAAATAGAAGTGGGGTTTTCTGGTTCTGGGGGGTTTTTTAGGTATAGTTATGGGCATGTGAGGCTCAGTAACATCGTGGAGTATGCAGGCATGCCTGAGAAAGTGCTGTGCCATATCAACCCAAGTGAGCACTGAGGACTCACAGCATCAATCTAGAGATAGTAATTCGGATACCTCTGAGAAATGGTGGTGTTTGAAGCTTTCAGTGAAGGAAGGCTGTGTGCCAGCCACCAAAAAAACAGGTCTCATCTATCTTAGGTGATGGCAGAGCATTGCTTTTCATTGGTGAGTTTTACTCTTTCTGCTTCTGCAGAGAGTGCGTATTGCTGGCCTGAGGATTGCTGGGAATTAGCTACCCCTGCGTTCCCAGTGGGGCACCCAAGAGTCTGTAAGTCTCTATCACAGATCACTGTAATTATAGCAGGATCACCACGAATAATGTGAAATTCAGCTCAAGGTATCAAAAATGTGCACGTGCCATAAAAAAAAAATCCATGCTTAGAATTGGGGAAGCAGGCCAGATAGAATCATAGAATTGTTTAGGTTGGAAAAGATCTTTAAGATCATTAAGTCCAACCTGGCACTGCCAAGTCCACCACTAAACCATGTCCCTAAGCACCTAAGATCTCCATATTAACAGCAGATGGTGACCCCTCTGAGGACACCACAGGCAGAGCCAGCCAAGGGCAAGCATGGGGCAGGGCAGAGAGGGGTGGCTGCTTCTCAGCCCTGAGCACAGGCGCTTCCCCTGCCTACAATCCGGAGCTGAGATTTCCCTCATGGCAGTAGGCACCTGGAAACATTTCTCAGCATGTTATTCTGAAATGCGCCCAGTGGAGGTACCTTCTACATCTGCTTTGTTGAAATTATGCTCTTAACGGACAGTGGGAAGAGAAAGGATAGGATGAGGCTAGCCCAGTAAATGTTAGTCAGGGAATGACTGACATCTATATTTGTGTTCCCTCTCTCAGCACTGCATCTCTCCTTTTTCTTTTCCTTCTCCTTTTTTCACTCAAATTGCTATATATTGTAGCCTCAAGGTGGTGGTGAAGTAAACATGAAAAAAATTGCACTATTCATTATGAATTGTCCATGCTTCTAATAGTATGGGTATGTGGATGCGGTGAGAGTAATTTGCATTAACACTTAGAAGCCAACTTTGTTGTTGGTTTCTCATAACAACATAAATAATGAACAATAATGAACAAAATTTGTTTTGGTTTAGACATTCCACTGGAGCTATAACCATGAAATGAAAATATAGTTTTATACAGTCTCATTCGTTTGCTTTTTTTCATAAAATAAAATATAAGCAATAGGCTTTTCTGTTGCAAAGTAATCATTATTTTTCAGTATTTCATTTTCTGCAGTTCTCGCAAAATGTTCCTGATAATATAGTTAATCTGGGTATTTTCATTCTAGTGGCGTATTATACATTAAGTTAACCTTAAATATCACTAGGTACGTTTTCAGAGTTCCAGCTCAGCACAATTTCTCTTGACTTAACACCTACCTAATTTAAAGTCTGCTTTCTAGCAATAAATTCTAACCTTGGCTTCTGACATAATTTTCTACAAAACCAATATTTGCTATTTGCAAATAAGTCTTTATTTTATCTTCACAGTTAATGTTTTATTTTTCTAGTGGAAAAACTCTAGTGTATGCTAATTTGAATTTTGAATTAACAGTAAACATAGGTGTGTGATTCTGGGTGTGTGTTTTCTTCATTTCTACTATACTGTAGAATGTGGTGAGTACTCTTTCTGTCTCTAAACTTCCAAGCCAATCTTCTTCTTATGGATTATGAAGACAGGGAAAGGGAGATAATAGAAAACTCCTTTTAATCTGTAAATATTGGCCCGTGCCCTGCAGTGAGATGTATATACCCCATGTGACTCTGACTGCTAAAGGAGATTAACTACCTGTTCAGCTGGGACTAATTACAAGCTGCAGCAGCTAGAGAGAGAAAGATCAGGAGGGCAGATGGCTCAGAGAAATGCAGGGGATTTTCTTCCAGCAACAGGTTTTGAAGGACTTCTCCAGTGATCTGGGAGAAATACCATGGGATGTGAGAACGAAAAACTCTTTGCAAGAGAGACTGTGTATGAAGTAGAAAGCATTTCTAATGGGTTTGTCCTGTTTTTCTGAAGTAGCAATGATTATGTTCAGGCACTCCTGCCAACCAGCTTTGGAAGGGGGGTGGGGTGGGAGAGTGCCTCGAAGTTGCAGAGGCTTCTGGTCTCTCTGCTCACCAAACGTTTCGGTGGGGAGGAGGAGACTGACGGGAGATCTCCATCTGGGGCATCCGTAGTTGGTGGTGTGCTAAGTATCTGTGTATTATTTTCTGTTTTGAATGTGAAAGAGTGTGAAAGGTTGAGCTCAGATGAACTTCTCTGTTTATTAGCATGTGGAAACCTTTAATGATGTCTACAGCAAAACTGGTATGCGCATTAAAATTAGACTGCCAGTTCACTGATTGTTGGTTTCATCTTTGTATTTAACTGGTTCTTTCTTTTACATACTGCTTCTCCACTTCATTTTGGCTTATGCAAGTATATAGTCAGGTGATTGTTATTAATTTTGCTGATGTGTTGGTTATTCTTGAGTAAGTACAAGAACTAAGTGAGTGTAGCTCCATAGGGATTTCACCAAATCACTGTGTTGCAAATGGCAGACTACACTGAGGGTAAGTTTTGCTAAGCTGAAGATTTGTGTGTCTGAAAGATTGGATTTACGCATGCTGTGAAAATAGATCTATGATCTAATCACATCCACGTTTCATATTTGTAAGTGCAACTTAATTTGCAAATGGAAACAAGTGTTTCTATCCGAACAAATCTGACCTTAACCACTTAAAAAAAAAAGTTTTTGTACTGAGCGATAGTAAACTACCTCCCAGCTCCCTAGAATATAGGATCTTTTTTATGATACTACAGAGTGTAAATTGATAAGGCTAACTGAAAAATAATTTTAGGAATTTGCTGACAGCTCCTACTCATCAGGCAAGCTGTCTGTTGTCTGTGATATCTATTCTTCATAGCAATGCCCTGTAGTTTGAAAATTCGAAGTAGCTGTGTGGATTTGTGGTTTTTTTTTTTTTTTTTTTTTTTTTTTTAATGTGTGTCTAATGTTACAAGAAACGTACCAAAGGGATTTTATAATTGCAGAGGTAGTCACAGAATCATTTAAAAGGTTGAAAATAAATCTGGCATATTTTTAATTGGGTTTTTCTTTGTTCTTATGGGAGTATTAGGTGGGGTGGGGTTTTGCATTGTATTTCAGATCCCTTGTACTGCACAAACCTTCATGCAGCATTTAATCAACATTTTAGGTTTGCGAAGGTTATGCTTTTAGTTTTGCATAGGCAGTAAGGTTAGGTCTGGTGGCAGAAGTGGAAAGATACATATGTTTATCTGTACAGTCATTTAGCCAATGATCAATAAATGTCTGATGATAAATCAATATGGATGTAATCTCCAATCTGTGGAGTTCGAAGAACAATCTCCTGAGCGTTCTTACCACAAAATCTATACTCACTCCTGTCTTCATTCTAGCTGATTTATGCTCTGATGCTGTTTGCTTTCAAGGACCTCCATTTCTCTAAGTGCTGCCTGGTAGGTAAGCAACAATCCATCAGCACACTACTAATATCAAGGAGGCTTATATTTAATTACAGATAACAGGCCCAGTGGGACTGAGAACAAAGTAACCAATCACTAAGATTTGATATACTAAAATATAAAAAGAGAGGGAAGCCATAAAATGCGAAGGATCTTTATGAAAGAAATAGGTATTCTGATGTTATGCTCAAAACACATGGAACATGAGAATGAATTATATGACTGTCTTTTCAGTCTGATTTTAATTCTTTTCATGTAAAAAATACTCTTGGTAAAGGAAGGAAGAAATCTGTTAAGTAAGTGACCAAATACTCCTGTGAGTAGTCTACCTAAATTTGGTGTTAATTACATGTATGTAGATAATACATATGGGTTAGTTCTGTTTCTAAATATAAATATGCATTTTTATTTTATTGTTAGAAAAAATAATGTAGCTAATCTTCCTTAATGTATAAGATGTTTTAGCATCACTTCTTCCTGTACATTAAAAGTAATGTAGTTCCCCCATAACAGAGGTAGCACAGTATTTCCTAAATATAATTTCTTAAGTTTGCTCATGTTTGCATTTGTTTGAGCTAGATCTTTTGTATAGGCTTGCTAAAACTAACCCTACAGATACAGCTGATGTCTTTATTTAAACTAGCAGATGAGGAAACCAGTATGGGTTGACCTTTAGGGTGAACAATATGCAATAAATATGAGCAACTTGTGTGTTGCTTTTAACGTTTTTGTTAGGAAACTAATTTAACAGAAACACAGCTAAACAATATCACTCCTATTTGAAAATTCATTTTTTCTGAACCTCATATTAATCCATCATTTATTCTGAGCTGATGAAAATAATTTTAAGAGGCCTGTTTTATGAAATAAAATAGTTCTAGTCCCAAGTCCTTGCATAGCAAAGTCAGAATAGGTACAAATAAAAAGTGATTTAATTTAGCATGTACAACTGTCATAGCTGAAGCTTTTGAAATGAAATGGGGAAATCTTCATTAGCTAGATGGAGATAAAAGAGCCAAGAGATGGAAGGGGTGGGGAATAAAATGAAACCAAAGGTAGACAGACTGCAGCCAATATGAAGAAAAGGGAAAATGCCAGTGAATGTATGTAAGGCACATGATACAGTAACTATTCTTGTAGCCAAAACTTGCGTATCTCAGCAACTGTATAAATGAAGATAGTTGCTAATCACTGTCAGCTGTTGGTCTTACTTTTGTTGAAGAAAACTGAAATACTGACCTTTGGCTTCTGAAAAGACAAGCTCAAGTTGAGACTCTTGGAGGATATGTTGTCTGTAAAAACGAATCTGCATGCCTGTGTAAAGGGATTATCGCTAACGTATTTGTGAAACATCAGTGAAAGCACTACTCTCCAGAGCAAGACAGTCTGTGAGTTTAATTTACTGGATTTGTACCTGTTAAGGTTTTTGTTTTGTTTTACCCTTTTATTTAGAAAGGTAGCCCAACGTTTGGAGTTCTCTGAGAAGTTTCAGGGTGTCTTTCATGGGTGTGAGTTTGCAAGTACAGCTATTCATATATTCAAAAATCTGTCTAAAACTGGCTTTTTTAACATTTTACTGTATTTTTTAAATGAAAATGATCTTGTAAAATAAGGAATTTGTATGAATACGCAGTCAATAAAAAGCATAGATGTATATGCAAAGGCGAAGCTGAATGGTTTGCGTAAATCAGGTTGTGTGAAGATTAAGAGGGAAGAATATAGATTTCTTTTAGTCTCTTAAGGTTTGCTACCTACTATTCTTTAACTTGGCATAGTACTACTGATACGTACCGCATTTGGAAAATTACACAGATTACAGTCTTTGTAATAAAATATTGTAATAAAAATGTAATAAAGTAATGCTGGGTTGGGCAAGGAGGAGAGAGCTGAATCTTCTTTAAAGTTGTCTGTGTTTTCCTGATGATATGTGAAAGGTAAGCAAGGTTCAGCCAGCTTGTGAACTGAGTGCCCTGACTTCACAAGAAGGAGGAGTGAGTGATTCTATCCTAGTCGGCTAAAAATGTTTTATTTTGGGTTTTAGTAAGATGATTAAGGATGTGTATTAAACACTGTGGATTCTTCAGGCTCCTTTGTGCTCCTCAGCTTCTGACTGTGGAAATAAACCAACAAAAAGTTTCCTTTGTAGATGATACTGTTTTTTATAGATAGCTTTTCTGTTGAATTTTTCCAGGAATGCCAGGCAAATCTCATACTTCTCACTGAAAATAGTTTCTTTTATTTCATAAGCCAGCCAAGGTCTGGCTATTCCTATTAACTAAAGAGAACGTACAAGCATCTCTGCTAGGTAAACCGGGTGCTGTATGTTAATTCTCCATCCCTTACCCTCCGCTTTAGGTAAATTCCTCATCCTTTTCAGGGCTTGAATATTGATGGTGTGGTGGGTAGGTATCCAAAGAGTAGCATTATACATTTCTGGATGATTTTTACGTTTGTCAGCTGGGCTGCTGGTATTGCAGGCATCAGAAGGGGAAGAAGTGTCCGTAAGTGAGCAGCTCCGTATGAGGAAACAAACCTGAGTACCTAGAGTCCCAGATAGCCCCTAAAAGTGAAGTTAGATTATTGTTTGGTTCATGTCAGCATATCAGAATCCAGGACAAGGATAATGATCTCCAAGAAAAGCAACACACAAGATAAAGTGGGATGGGAGGGCACGGGAGAAGGGTAGGATGAGAGGCAGGGTAGTTTACAGTCCTTAGTTGGTAAACAGCACATGACAGATCTCTTTAGTTTCAGCTGATAATTAGATTTTGCATTTTTTCACGTTAGATTCTAGGACAGTCTGAGAGAGTAGGATTATCACTCATGCTTGGTCAAGACTTACTGTGGTTTTCAGGAGGTTTGTAGAGAGGAACTGGAATAAGAGATTAAAAGTACTGAGGATTCAGAGGCAATACAATGGTATATCTCTAAAGTTATTCAACTTCTTTATCACAGCAGCACAAATAAGTCTATTTCCCTGCATAAACCAAGATGCTTGTGTTGCTTGCGAGATATTCTGGTACAATGCTGATAGATAAACATATACTTGCTCCCAGTACTTGGGATTTCTCCTATGCATGCCCTTCTCTCAGGTACGTCATTTAATGTGCACAGGGTGTTTGTTTTCCTTTTTCTGGTAACAACTTTTTTAAGAGACAGTAATACAAGTGTTTTAGCAGTTTATGTTTACAAGAAATACATGACATAATAATCAGAAAAACTCTCAAGTAAGCTTAAAACAATCCTGAAAGTCTGGTGTATATGTTGACTAGTAACATGAAACATTTTTAAAATTAATGTGTTTTTAATAAGGATGCAAATGTGTTTGTCAAAAAAGCATACGTGCATATGCTTCTTTTCCTTTGTCCTCTGTAGTAGCCAAGAAATCCATCTCTCTTTTCCTGACTTGCCATTCATTTTTCATACATCCTAGAAATGCTGTAGATTTCCATACTTTTATGTAGATTGCAGATTTGTGTTAACTGTTTTCTGCTTCAGCTCAATAGTCTTAAAAACAAACAAGCAAAAAACCTCAAAATGAGTGATATTTTGGAGAGGGAGATTCTGTCAAGATGTAATAATATGCAAGTAATTTAATCATCTTGTTGCTTTGAATCTAAAGATTTGAATTATGTCAACTTCTATATTGGCAGGCATACAAACAAACTAAAATAGTTATCTAGATATCCTATTACAGAGAGCAATAAAAACTCCATTTGGTGTACAGGCAATCAGATCTTGGATAAATTCTAAATGTTGTATTTTAGCAATGTGTGCATATATACAAATTCATTTAATTCTGACTAAAAAAAAGTCATGGGTATAGAGCTGCTGCCCGCAACATACATTAGCAGAGTGCGCTGCTCTTGTTTAAGTGCCAGATAAATGTCCATTTTCTTAACCTCAGGTGATCTCAAGGGTTTAGACACCTGAACCATAGATACTGGGAAGAAGATGGTCACGAAAGAGGCTAGTTGACTAACAGCAGAAAGCATGATTTATGAATAATTATTTTAAATTGTCAATGTGTGTAACCAGGGGGTAGATAATATTCATAGAATCTGACAAGACATGGCTTGTCAATGTGAAAAATAATGTGACAAATAGAAAGTAAGGAGAAGAGATGCAAAGTGTCACCTTACAATTACGAATACAAATATGATGAATGGAATTGGTAGAAGTCTCATCCAATTCTCATTATGTAGATAATTACAAAATAAGGCGTTCATACAATAGCTTTACTTAAACTCACATGCCCCTCAGCACTCTGAGAATACTCTACTTTGGAGCTAGTGTTGTAGCAAGTAAGGATTCTTGTTCTCGGTTGCGATAATTAAGATAAAATCCCTGTCTGAAATCCTGTTAATTCTATGTTATATTTTCTTCTAGTGCTTGCTTTTGAGGATGATGATGAGATATAGTCACAGAGTAAATGGTGGCACCATATTGCTAATTAAATATTAAATGTTCAGATAATCACATTATATAAACCTAGTCAGACAAATTGTTTATTACATATATATTTAGAACAGTTATTAATTTTTTTTCTAGATATTAAACTACTTTCAGTGGAGACATAAAAATCTAGGCTGCTAGAGGACTTACTTTTGAATGACTTGCATGAATCCTCTTTAGCTTATAGTATGTTGTAAAACAGTATTTGATGCCAGATAAATGAAATGACAGAGTATTATCTATATATTTATGATTAATTGTATTACAGTACTAAATGTAGGAGAAGTTGAATCATAGAATCATAGAATGGCTTGGGATGGAAGGGACCTTAAAGATCATCTAGTTCCAGCACCCCCTGCTATGGGCAGACACACCTTCCACTAGACCAGGGTGATCAAAGCCCCATCCAACCTGTCTTTGTGGATGAGGCACCCACAACTTCTCTGGGCAACCTGTTCCAGTGCGGAGGCACCACCTTCAGAGTGAAAAATTTCTGCCTAATATCTAATCTAAATCTACCCTATTCCAGTTTAAAACCATTACCCCCCATTCTATTGCTACACTCCCTGATAAAGAGTCCCTTCCCATCTTTCCTTTAGGCCCCGTTTAGGTACTGGAAGGGGCTATAAGGTCTCCCCAGAGCCTTCTCTTTTCCAGGCTGAACAACCCCAACTCTCTCAGCCTGTCCTCATAGTAGCGGTGCGTCCACCCTCTGATCGTCTTTGTGGCCCTCCTCTGGACTAGTTCCAACAGGTCCATGTCCTTCTTATGCTGAGGGCTCCAGAGCTGGATGCAGTACTCCAGGTAGGGTCTCACCAGAGCAGAGGGGCAGAATCACCTCCCTTGACCTGCTGGCCCCGCTTCTTTTGATGCAGCCCAGGATGCGGTTGGCCTCCTGGGCTGCAAGTGCACATTGCCGGCTTGTGTTGAGCTTCTCATCCACCAGTACCCCCAAGTCCTTCTCCTCAGGGCTGCTCTCAATCCATTCTCCATCCAGCCTGTATTTGTGCTTGGGATTTCCCCAGCCTATGTGCAGGACCTTGCACTTGGGCTTGTTGAACTTCATGAGGTTCACATGGGCCCACCTCTCAAGCCTGTCCAGGTCCCTCTGGATAGCATGCCTTCCCTCCAGCACGTCAGCCGCTCCACACAGCTTGGTGTTGTCATCAAACTTGCTGAGGGTGCACTGAATCCCACTGTCCGTGTCACCGACAAAGATGTTAAACAGCGCCAGTCCCAATACCAACCCCTGAGGAAGGCCACTTGTCTCCACAAGTGACCTAATAGCAAACAAAGTTCTCATTAGAATGCTGTATTTTATTTTATTTATATTACTTGGGAAATTTTAAAAAAACCCCATGTGCATGGTGCACTTCAGAATTCCAGCGATTACAATCTTTGTTCAAGTTTCAAGACAAATTACATTCAGACTGTGAGAATATGTCCAATTTCTAATTTGCTATTGTAAATGCGGAGAGTTATTACCTCAATCAAGGATGTTACGAACAAGTCAATGAATGAGGCTTCAGAAACTTTAATATAGAAAAATCATAGGTGTGAACGTGTGTAATGTTAGCTGGGTCAGAGGTAACTGCTCCTATCCATGCTCTTGCCCTCTAATACCTAGAAAGTATACCTCAAGTTGCCCTCGAATACCTTTTGAGGGCAACTGAGAGAGTACTCTTGAACATTTATACAAGCCTATGTTTAGCAGCTGAGAACAACTTCATCTGTCACAATCTGAGGCCTGTCATCACTGGAGGTCACTGAGAGACTAAAGCTTGGTCAAGTAGAAAATTAATTAACCTAAGGCAGGTCCAGTGAGCGAAGGAAATACTGCATCCTAATTCGGACTTGATGGTCCTAACCAGTGTTCTTCCAGTACTAACCAATACTCTTCATCTACAGTTTCCTTGCTACTTTCCAAGGTTTTCTAAGTTACCTCAAGTGCTGGCCCCTATTATCTAGCATGCATGTTCACCTGCTACCAGAGACTGTGAAATACTGATGACTGCCTCTCAACTAAATTCTTAGGAAATTCTTCTGATGAAAGAAACAAACTTAGAAGGCTCTAGTCATTTTAATCCCAAAGAAGATTTCTTCCAGCGCAGAAAATTATCTGGGCCATCATTCTTGCACTTCCAAGCTCTGGAGCAACCTCTTTCAGCTGGGGAGCAAAGGATTGTGAGGAGGCAGAAATCAGAGCAAATTGAGCTAGGATGTACACAGCAAGGTTAGCCAGGGAAGCTGGGCAGGCTCATCACCATGCCTCTGCGGACATGAGGAAATAGACCTTCCTGAAGTGATGTGGTTTCTGAGATGTGCACGAACAGGCAGGAAAGAGGTGCAGTTCTCATGTGTTTAGGGCAATCCTGTGGTTTCTGATCTTCATCTGCAAGGTGGCATTGGATTCAAGGGGGGAACGCAAGCAGCAGTCACCCCCTTCTCAGCTCTTTTGCTAGATAGTTGAGACAGGACAGTAGGAGAGGAGAAGGAGAAGGAGGAGGAGATGGGATTCCCTGAGGTATCTCAATTCCCAGCATTTGTGACTGGAGCACTATGCATGGCATATTTGTATTCTCCTCCGCTTAACCCACACATGTAGTAATGTATTCTGTCTTCTAAGTGGAAACCCCACTCCTCCTGTCTGAAAATTCCCTGTTGTTGCGAGACCTAAGGCAAAGGCTAGAAGAATTACTAAAGCTGAGCTGCTCTTGAATCAAAAAGAGGTATCTTGAAGTTAAGGCTGATGCAAATTAACAAAGGAGGGAAAGAATGCCGCTTTGACTTGTGCCTATTCTGTCAAAGGCTTCAACCACTGAGGCTGTCAAATTGGCTCTTTTTTATTGACTTTTTTAGTCTATAGCTTAGACTAAAAGCAAGTCTATTTTAGTTATCTAAAATAAATAAGTAAGTTGGAACACAACAGGAAGCATGCAGTGCATGCAACTAACCAAACCTCAGTATTACAGTCTGCTTAAATCCAATGAACTTCAAAGAGCATAAGAAAATATTTCCATTTTTATTCTATTTATTTTGGGGAAACAGGTGGAAGGTTAAATATTCTATTTCTTTAGTACTTAGGGGAAAAAAAGAAAGATTGCCACTTTTTAATTCAGTAAGGTAATAGAGTGGTATGCGAAGAAACAAAAATTATTCTTTCCCTTCTATTGTATTAGGAGGCCTAGACAGAGAGCGATGCTGTGACTATACTCTTTGTTTTGCTGCCTCTGGGTACAGAAGATGATACAGAAAAAAGCAAATTTTTCTTTTAAATCTTGGGACCTGGAAAACGTTTGCAATCTAAAAGAGCTGTTGTGACTATGCTAGGAGGCCCTAGGGCTTCCAAACCCTAGGATTATTGTTTCCATTTGATTTTTGGTAGAGGTGACCTAGTAAGGCAAGGGAGCCCTGGGAGCTTAGTGTAGGAGGAGGAGCTTTCCTGCTGGCTTTTCAGTGTGAGATGAGCATGGGTAATTCCTTGCATCACTGTGCCTTACTTTCTGACTTTCATCAAACTGGAGGACAGGGTTTCTGGATTTCTTCTGCTCTCCTAAGTTGGAGGAGCTCTCAAACCAGCCCTCCTTGTCATATGAAGATCTGCTCGTTGTTCTGTCAGCTGATGGAGATCTCCCAAGTCTGAAGTGGGAACTGCTGGCCAGCCGGCAGGTTTTGAGCTTGGATTACTAAGGTGTTTTTAGCATTCTTCATCGTACTAGGTAGTTTCTAACAGGGACCAAGGAAAAAGCCAGCAAAAATACCAGAAAAAAGTAACCTTTTTGTGTGGAGGGAGTTATTAAAATATTCTATTCAGAAGACAAATAAATGGAACAAATGCTAGAAAGAAAGAGGGACTGAATGTAGCGGTCATGAAGGGAAAAATGTGCATGCTTTCCCGGAGTTTCATTACACAGCCTTCCATAAATAAGCAATTAAATACCATGCAGGATGGGGAGGAATCCTTATTTTTTTTTATTTTTCTTTAGAAGATAGTCCTAAACTTAGTTTATGCATTAATTTCATTGAATTATATTCAATTAAATTTAAACCTTGATGACCTGCCAAGGCTTTGTGAAAAATCTTTCAATTAACAAACAAGCAGATTGCTCAGCCAAAACCATTATTTTTCTTGAAAAGTGAGTTTTAAATAGATTCTTTTTAGAGTCTTGATAATTTTTTTGATTTTATAATAGCAGTTTATTAACTTGTTTGAGCAAAGATAAATGAAAGAAAACAGAGGAAAACCAAGCAGTACTAGTTGTTTTTCTTAATGATTTCTCTCTAGAGTAGTGTGCTTTTTGTAGAAGAGAGCACATTTCCTGCTCAGGAAAAAAAAAAAAGAAAAGAAGTATTTTCTGCTCTTGCATCAGTACAGTGTTCCCTTGCAGCTGTTCCTGCTTCCCTGTGGGGAATGCAATAAGCTGCAATTAAATGCAGGTGCTTGGAAGCAGGAGTGCCCTTGCTCTGTTTAACAATCTGAAGCAACAAACAAAAGAACCAGAGAGACAGGAATCTACCTTCTGTTTAATGGGGCATGAACACTTTTTCTTGGCAGCAAGATAAGTGTCTACCTTTTGTTAGAAGTACGTTTCTCTTTTTCCCTTGGTGAAAAGGCAGAGGCCTACCGCTTGTTTATTAGTTCACTGCTAGGAGAGAAAGAAACTAAACAAGACCATATGCTGCGAGGGGAAAACAGCAGTCGCTAGGCACAGGAAAAGCTCTTGCCTTTGTAGCGTAACACCACTTATTTCTGTTTCTCCCTCCCTCCCCAGAGGGAGGGAGAAACATCCCCCCTCCTTTTTTTTTTTTTTTCCCTCTGTATGATGTAGACATAGTTGAGGGGTGGCAATATGCAGGTCTCTCTTAAACTAGGATGCTGGTTGCTAAATTTTGGCATATGAACCTTTGTGTTGGGGAGATACTTTGTGCCAGTTATTGGTACCGAGGTATGGCTGAGGGTGGGGAGTGACTCACTCGGATGTTCCTGGCTGTGTGAGCAGAGGCTCCTGGAAGAGCTGGGAGTCCCGTTATCAGCAGAGAGCTAAGCCCTGCTGTTTGGAGTGAGGTGGGTGAAAGCAGTCACACTGACAACTGGGCAGAGATGAATTGCTCTTCCGAACTCTTGATCTCTCAGGCAGATGCTCCCGTGAAGTCTCAGTAACTTTAGCACAGGAGTTGTGTCTTGCCCTGACCAAACAGTTGTTTGCGTTTGTACAGTGTAGGTCCCGGCCCACTATTTGTCCCCTGATGCTGGACTTCATTAATAGCATGACAGAGGTGTAACATCTCATTTTAGATTTGAAACTTCTTGATCTACTTTCACTTCAATAAACTTAATTTCTCAATCAAAATACTGTAGGTTTGCCCAAGACCACAAGACGTGTCCCTGCACTGCCATCCCTCTTGACTCCCTTCACCAGTCCATGTGTAGCACATCTCTGAACCACAGCCAAGGTGGGTGGCTCTGACTCTGCTCGTGCCTGGTGCCAAGCCAAAAAGACATCATCTGCTTCAGAGCCCGTACTTTTCCAAATGAGCACTCCCCTGCTGAGGGATGTTCCTCCTCTGTTCAAGGGCCAGTTATCATGAAATTTATAGGAATTTCATTCTTCTTGATGCTCTTAGACTTCTGTCAAGCTTAGTTGCAATACATCAGCATTTATAGGGGAGCTGGTGTAAGCATATTTACATTTTTATATAATGATTATATATGCCATGACTGATGAAGAAAATATGCTTGAGGAAAAAACAGAATGTTTGTGTCGAGCAGTCGTCTGCAGGGGAGCTCTTCCCTCATCGAGTGTTACAAATGTGCCCTTTTTAGTAAAATGGTATATAGTACTAGGAAGCTTGTAAAGCACTGCAAAAGCCAATATCATCTATGCATGCAACTGAAAGATTATCTATAATGAGAGATCCTGGTGCAGGCTTATAGGATAGAATTGCTAAGTAGGATATGAGCTATGCCTGAGTCTCAAAAACAATTCCTTCTAGTGACCAGATTTACATAGCAGATTTACTGTAGGTCTTCAAGCAAGCTGTGAAGCAAAATTTTATTTCCTGAAAACAAAACTGAGAATGGAGCTTTTAAGGTGTTTCAGGCTTAATATTTTTTAGCTTTGAAGGTTCAGGTTTTGGGGATGCTCTCATCCTTTGGAAAATATATGATGATAATATTTTATTGCAGATCAGATTCTAATTAACGCCTGTATGCTATGGATCAAATGCACACATTTTAGAGGTTCAGCTCATAGTTGGTAGGTTATGAGCTTGTTGTCATTTGGGATTCAGTTACCTAAATAAGTAGAAGGCTTAGAGTATGCAAGAAATCACGGCACAAATGACACAAGGCACGCGTTTTGGAAAAGCAGATAAAGGCAGTCAGGATGTTATTTGGCAGTTGAATTGATGATAAGCATATATGTTTGCTCTGAATCCTACACATGATGCCTGAGCTCTAAGTCCCTTTTTAAGATCCCTCATGTTATATGGAGCAAAGATCATGATCCACCGAGCAGTTTTGCTGATCACCTACACATTAGGTGGAGACAAGGTTGCCAATGAATTACAGTTTGGCAACAGTACAATAAACTTGTGGGGATTTGTTTTCTTTTGTTAAATTACATCTCTTGTTGAAATTCATTGAATTACATTATTTGACACTAGTTGGGAGAATTTCCCCTGGACAGTTCAAGAAATTTCTATATTGGAATTATTAATTGTAGTTGTTTTGGTTGCTGGGAAAGGTTTTAGGTTGGTGTTTTAAGATGTATAGCATCATCGTTATGGATTTTTGCCTTTTGTGTTTGAAAAATAAGGATATTGTGGATTTTACCAAGCTGTGTTGTGATAATATTCTTACTGGTGTGGTTCAGTCAAATACTTGCTTTATGAAGTGCAATTCAGATTTGAAATATTTTCTCATCCCAGCATAATTTAGGTCAAAACTTAGTTCACATAATCTGTATTTGAATCACAAGGCAGAAGTTTTTCTTTCCTCTGGAAAGTTCATAGTGTAGTGAAGGTTTCTTTATGCATGATGTCTCTTTTCACACAACTGTATTTTATAGGTAACTTGAACTGGGAAAAGTTGTTTATGCTGCTAGGGTAATGTAAATCTATAGGAGCATTTGCAAGAGTATTCAGGTTCTGCACAAAACTTAGCAAGCTTCATTTTATTTTGTGGACTAATTAATAATGTCATTTGGTGTTTCCTTTTTCTGGATTTAGCAACAATTCAAATATGATGAGAAGTAAATTATGCTTCTAGGCATCGGACTCTGGGCTTCACAGTTAACAGGCCCTTCTAAGGGTGAGTGAATTCTTCTGCATAGTTTTCCTAATTAGGAGGAAAACTAAAATCTGTCTTTAAAAAGAATGAACGTAGGAGATGGAAGGGCAGATGTGTGCATTGGGAGGAAGGGGGGATAAGGAAGTAACTGAGAAAGCTGCATCTGTGCCAAATAAGTTGGATTCTCCATGGACTGTTCAGAGCTGGCTAGTGTTTTAAGTGTCTTGTTTTGGAGAGGGGTCAGAGGGATTTCATCTCTTCCAATGCACATCTGTCCAGCATTTCCTCTTTTGCACTCAGACATAGTAGCCAAGAGAACAGGTTTCAGGCAGTTTTGAATCTTGTGGCTTTAAGAAGAGTAAATCTCACAATAGTCTCTACATATTTTCTCTGAAAAATATATTTGTGTACCTGTGAAAGTTGGCAGCCGTAGTGGCTGAATATCTTTTTGTTCTTTTACAGGAGGTTTTATCCTGAGGGTATGTGTACAGGGGTGTCTTTAACAAGCTAATTAAATAGCAATATTTTTCTGTAATGGAGATTATCTAATTGGCTAGCTATTCAATGGCTTACTTTGATACTTAAACAAATTCATACCTATAGCTGTACATACACTGGAAATAAGGGCTACCCATAATGAGAAACTTGTAAGAGGGGGTAGGCAAACATGGATTGTTAGGAGCCTTTTCCCCCCTCTTTCTGCCACTGCCTATGGCTTCAAGTAAAACATGAACTGTGAGAATAAGTATAGGAGACAACATTAGTTTGTCAGTTTGGAAGTAAAAAAAGTAAGAATGTCTTCATTTATATATACCAGCACACTGGTGTTTTACTATTGAATGTGTCATGAGGTTTTTTGTTGGTTCACCCACCCCCAACCCCCCCTGCCAAAATAAGGAAGAGAAAAACATGACTACAGCTGGAAGAGGATGTGAGAATTCACTCTGTTTTTTCATAGTAGTTTTGAGGCTAAAACACGTTCATAATATTCAAAGAGAATATTTCAGAAAGTGAATACAATGACATGATGAAATAGAGTCCTTCAGGTAGGTCTAAAGTATGAAGAACTGATTAACTCCATAACCCTAGCCTTCAGAGGTCAAAGTTATAAGCCAAGATAACATAACTCCTGAACAAGACTGTGGCAGAAAGTGGAAGAGACAGGAACGGCTGAATTAAATCTAGAGGTTATGTTCAGGGTTATGAGGCATTCATCGAATGTTATCACCTTTATCATTAATGTTTCCAGGGGGAGGTCAGAGGGGACCTGTGACCAGGAATCAAGGAGCTCTCTCCCTTCGAGCACTGTGGAAAAAAGTCTGTGATGCGATCTGTGTTTTGTACTTGCAGACCTCATTCCCTTCATATACTGTAGCTGATTTTAATAATGTACACTGGAGGACAAGCCCCATTCTGCATTTCTTTTTTTCCCCGCTTGTCATCAGGTAAAGTTGGTTTGACTTGACTTCAGCTGCAGGCGTTTGCCTATTTTTGGTGGGAATAGAATGAAGACGATTAAAGCCAGGTCATCAGCAAAAAAACCTTTTCTGAGGGCTGCAGACAGCTGTCTGGACAGTGAAGCAGCGTAACAGCTGTGGATGCAGATTAAGTAGCACTTGCTGTGACAGCAAGAGGAGTAAGGGGTAAAAACACTGTTGTGGCAGTGAAGTTACAGCCCCAGTGATAACTTAGGAAGAGCTCTTCTCCTCAGCGCTATCTTCTTTCATGCAAAAAGTGGGAATTTCTTTTCTAATGACATATGATGTAATTGCACAAAAGGTTTTCTGTTTATTTGCTGCCCACCATCGCACCCCCTTACACATTGCAGTATCTGCTCACTTGAGCATGACTGAGGTTAAGAACGTGCCCTAACTTTTTACTGAAGCTTAAAGTCTTTGCTCTACTCCTCGTTTGCAGTAGTTCTGGTATTGGAGTCTTTACTGTGAATCTCTGATGAGTAAGAATCAAGAAAACAAAAGGTCTCCAGTCAGTGTTACTAAAATTTT
>VFFE01007141.1:1743197-1754150 GCA_008921705.1 Burhinus oedicnemus | reverse complement strand
AAAAAAAAAAAAAAGCAGTATTTTCTGCCTTTTTTTTTCCCTCCTTTCATAGGTAGTATGCCTATTCCCAGGCCACATTAAAGTTGTGTCCTTTCCATAAAAGTACTTTTTAATTTTCATTCAGCCATCCTGATGTAAATAGGGAAGGAAAAAAAAAAGTATTAGTGTGTACTGTAATATCAGATATTAAGAATTTGTACTTTAAATGCCAAATGTTAAATGTGATGATTATTATAACCCTGTTTTTATTTGCTGTGGTGTAGCATTCTAACTGGCTTCTGGTCTTAATCCTTTGGAGTTTTGAGGTAACAAATTTTACAGCCCTGCAGACCAGGCAATGTGCAATAAAAATGCAGAGGTCCCAGCCTTCTTGCATGAAAGAAGATAGCAAAATTTCCACTGAAATTAGATGGGAACAGGCTTCAAGATGGATGCCAGCTTACACATGGAACACTTACAACAAAGAAATACCTAATTAGATAACTTATATTTATAGTCTTGTATTTCTCTATGCAATCTTCATAAATGCAACGCGAGCTGTATACAATGGTAACGGCATTAGAAAAGTAACATAGCAAAGAATCATTTGAGATACAGAAGGTCAACCGCTGAATCAGCAGTTTGCTCTAGGCCATTAGATATGTTAGCTGATGATGGATCGCTATTGGGATAGAGGTTCTTCATTAGAAATTCTGTCTTCACGATCTAAAGATGAGGCACATAATAGCAGCCAAATGGGTTAACTTTGTCCAGTTGCCTTCTCTTGGCTAAAGGTTATGCTGATTCATAATGATGGCATCATTTGTGTTCTCAGGTTGAGGTGAGGAATTTCTTCAGGCACAGGAATATATTGCCTTATCATCTTTGGTTGCAATGAGTTTGTTATTCATTGAAAACTGACAGCATAGTAGCTGACTGAGTTCTCTGCTTTCTAGGAGGCATATTTTCATTATCTCAGTGCTATGGGCAGGGTAGATGTCACTGTTTTAAGCTGGTTTTATTTGCAAAGGTTTTTGTACTATGACATTAATGATACTTTATAAAATGGAAACACATCAGCTGCCACCTCACAAGACTGTATTTGTTTCTTTCACGGCTACACTGAATTAATAGCTTAGTCAATCAGTCTGAAAAAGAAACCCAAGGCTCTGTCTTCCTTTGTCACTTCCAAATAATTCATATCTAAAACTGGAAATGCTTTGTATTGATGGATAAATGATCTTGCACTTTGACTGAATATCATCACAGTTTTACTGCTTCTGTTGTTTTCGTGAGTTACTCACTGTTACATCCAACTTTATTTTGGTAATTTTTCCCGATCAACACACCTTACAAGTCTATTCCATATTTCTTCCACAAAACTGTTAACATTAACTAAGTAATATTAGTTCCAAGACTCGTCCTTGGAGGAGTACTTGAACAGCTTTCTTCCAGTCCGGTGCAAATCGCTGTTATTTTTCTTTACTTAATTCTTTACACAATTTACAATTCTTGTAGTATAACCTGTCTTTTACAGCTGAACTCATGATTTTTGTTGTAGTGCTATATCGAACACACAGCAATTTATTTGAACTTAGTTTCAATTTATCTTGTTTATAAAGCAATTATTGCGTTAGTTTGAAACAATCTATTTTCAATAAAATTCAACACAAGTTTACCAAACTTCCACTAACTTAGATGCCTGTCTTTTATACATATGTTTTGAGGGATAGAGTTTTGGTCAACTGAGATAAGACCAATTATCTTAAATTTACTTGCCTAACGTTGTTATTTTCTTTTTGTCTTCCTTCTTAAAGAGAAGTACAAGATCTATAATTTTCCTGTTGGTTTATGTTATTGTTCTGCTCTTAATATCACTAAAAGTTCCTGTAAGCACATTCCCTGTTCCTTGTTTGATAAACTTTAATTTGGGGATTTTGCTCTTATCTCAGGATATAGGTTCACTAGCTGGTATTTCCCTTGGCTGTCTTTTTACCTTTGATCATCAGCAATGTCCTTTCATCTGTGTTTATTTGGTTTTGTGACCATACCTGACGTTATCTTTAATCTCTGTGTCATTCTTAGTGAATGCCATGCCTTATGTTTGGGTCGTTTTTCATTTTACTCTCCAGGCTTCCCAATAACTCTAGTATCTTCCTAGAGAAAGTTCTGACACTTCTTTAGCAATTCTTTCCCTGCTTAGACAGAGGAGTAAGTAGAAGCACTCTTTCAGCATTTCTCTTTTACTTTTGTCAAATTATGCGACCTGCAGAGAAACTGAAGTGTGAAGGAGGAGCTAGGAACAACGGTGGGACTGTGTAAAATAGAGACCTACTGTCATCACTGTGCTTGCTAGTTGCTACTTACTGATACTAAATTAGATGGCTAGCTCTTAAAGAAAATGGTATGTTCTCTAATTTACTTATAGCAAGGAGTCATTAAAATTAATAGTAAGATATCTGAGAAAAACTTGTCAATGCATGCAAACTGTCTGCAAAGGAAACTTTAAAAAGTGCTATTTAAAGTCATCAGTAACAGACTAAAAATTTAAACAATTAGTTGGCATGGAAAGATGATCTAGAATCTATGCAAATCTCAAAATCCTACAGAAGTCTCTCCAATATATGACCGAAAGGAAGGGCTTTTCAGTCTCTGTGAGGGTCAAAAACTACAGATCATTTTGGAGGGTCGTGTAAGATAATGAATTCTAATATTGAAGTTGTGGAATTAATTATTTGGAGACTATATTCCAATGGTAATCTCTTTTATTAATTCTACCAGCTTTCCTTTTTCTGTGTTTTATACAATTTACCTGTTCCCTGAAATGTAAATCCCTAAGAAGGGGAATACTTTGTCCACACCTCGGTAACACTGCAATTAAAATTATTGATGTAATACAACTATCCTCCTGTAACAATGACTCCGTAATAAAGTAAATGAGGTGACCTCATTAGTATGAAAAATTCTGTTCCTTGGTACACTTTCATATCAGCAACTGCAAGAGGATTTCTGACACGTGTGTACTTTCTTCCATAGGGTGACTTTGGAGCGATGATTATTTGATTTCATTTGGTGTTCAGTAAGGAAAAACAAAACTTATAGCTACAAAGAACAGGAATGGCGTTCAACAGCCATAGGCATGCCAATCTGTACTATGTACAAACTGAAAACCAATGTAAGAATAATGTAAAAAGAGAGAGACAAAGAAAAAAGAATTTGTATGTTCTCACTGCATTACCCTATTTGTCAACTAGCCAGGAAGAGCAGGCCAAACTTTATCCTAAACCAATGCAATTTTACAAATCCTTCTGCCAGCTCAAATTACTTTGGGCTTCCTTAACACTAGACAGAGCTGTTTCTAAATCCTCTGTTCCTTTACCAGACCGGGAGCCCCAATGGCCTTAAAGGTGTAATATCATCTTCTGGTTGACAGAGCCTGATCTGATCCCAGATATCCCACGACTCTCACTTTTCTGCTATTAAGTTCACATAGTTGCTACTGCCACTCTACTTACTTTCCCTTTAAATCCAGCCAGCTGTCTGTCAATCTCAAATTTTAATACATCTCTATCTTTCTGGTATTTGGTACATACTGCAAAACTGGCTTTCCAGAAAGCTGCCGACAGTTCAGGTTCTGAGAGAGCTGAAGAATGCGCTAAATCATAGCAGTGTAAATGTATTATTCAAACATAACTTACTTATTTTGGTTGCTGCTTGCTGTCACCTGAAAAGGAATAAAATCAGAAACACATAGAATAACACTGCTGCAATTAGATATTGTTAAAATATTAATAACAAGTAGTTAAAAAATGTAGTGTGTAGAGATTTTTATTTTTTTTAAGCATTTGGCATGTAATTCAAATTTCTAGAGACTCTAAGAAATCTGGGGATTCTAAAGTAAAAGTATGCACTTCAGCAAGAATGTATTAGTATTGTCTGTCCAACCATACTTGGAAAAACATCAGTCAGGATACCACGTCTTAAAAGAATATTGTCTGCATCTCAAGAACGATATACCTGGATAGATGGTCCGCAAGTGAATGAGTTAGTTATACAAGGGACCTGACAGTGCAGGTTTGAGCAAATGTATTGTGGGTGCGATAGTACTAACTGATACAGGACTTTAACCTGCCTTGAAAGGACTACTTCTTAGCAATCATTTCTGAAGACTTTTATTTTTTTTCCTCCTCCCTACACAGCTTCCCCCCTGCCCTTATCTCCAGTCTTCCAAAACTGAGTCACAGCTTAGCTGCAAGGATGATAGAGCTCTTCTAATTGAAGAAATGGATCTGAGTAAACACACTGAGCTTGCTGATGGACCAGATATAGGTCTGGGGAGGTATTTCTTGGGCAGATATGCCTCACTCTGGGTGCGTTCGTGTGCATGTGAGCGGGATGGCTGGACTGTAGTGGTAGCTTCAAGCAAAGACCAGTCTGGCAAACCAGCCGGGGGATGGGGGAGAGTTCTTCCCCATATTTGGGAAAAATTTAGAATCTAGGTGTTCTCTTCCCCTTGCCAGCATGTCCCTTGTTATGTCAGGATAGGAGAACCCACAGATACCTTGCTAGGGCTTATATCTTTCCAGTAAATAATAGCTATCCCTGGATTTCTGTTTGCTAATTAAATTTGCAGGCATCTATCATTTATCTCATGTTTTGAACTCTCCATCACCCTTTCACCTGGCATCACAGCCAGCCACCTGGGAAAAGATAAAATATAAAATTAGTTAATATTGAAGGGCTGGCCTTGTTGCTGATGTGATCTTATCAGGCAGTATTGAGTGATCACTTAGAAAGCAAAATTACTGGCAGCTTCTGCAAAGTTAACATACTTCTATGCGGTAAACTTATTGCTGTGCTGGAATACCCAAGCTATATTTAGAAAAGGTGGTTCAGAAAACTTTACAGCAGCATTTTACTCAAGCAAGTTAGTCCTTTGAGTACCTTTGTGACGTGGACTGACAGTTTTGCTCTTGACAACTCACGAAGAGATTGTTGCAGCATAATGAAATGGGCATACATCTTTCTTTAAGCATTTTGCACTGAAGTTTGAGTTCACCTGATGGGATAGTGCTCAGACTGAATATTCAGCTCTGTGGCACAATAATGCGTTTTGTTTAGTTGATATAAATAATAGATAATATGATATAATCATATAATAAGCTAGTTTATTGTGAAGAAATAACATTACATTTTTCCTCTTAAAGTTTTTTTTTGTCTTTTATAATTTAACTTTTTTAGCATATGGCAAAGTTATTACTCTGCACTAAAGAAGAAAAACCTAGGTTGCTTTACGTCAGGAGGTCATGCACGTCATTTTGGTAGATGTCCTTTTTCATGTTTTCAGCAAAAGATAAACATCATTACACTTCAGCCTATCTTTTCAAGCCAATACTAACAAATCAGGTCCCATCTTCAGTGTTGAGTATTTTGTACCTTCAGAGCAGAGGGCAGATGAAGTTGTAGGGGTCAAACTGTTAGTAATCGCAGTTATGTGTTCTGAAGCATCATTCCAAGTGTTTGTACAGGTATATAAAGCAGGGCAAATTGGCCTTGCCTAGGCTAAATCTGTACTTCATTTGGCAAAAGTAACATTATTTTGTACTCTGTTGTGGGTGATGGTAGTGCTTTGTGGGGTGCACTGGGAGGGGAGGCAGGAGTCTTTCTGCCCCCTCGCCAAGTTGAAGGCTGTCAAGGAACGTGGTCTCTGTCTGCAATATGGAGAGCTCTGGAGAATGCGCATCCTAACGTGAAATATCAAAAGCCTGCATGCTGTTCTCTGATCTTGACTTCACAAGACAGCTGGGAAAGCACTTTTTTGCACTTTAGTTTTACCCAGTCAGAAAATATTTGCCAGTATGGCAGTACCGTACAAGAAAAAGACCTTATTAATTCAGGCATCTAGTTTAAAGAGAGGTAGACTCTAGTATGTATGTGATATAATGACCACTCACAGTGTTACCCTTGAGCAACAGAAATTAAAATTCTTCAATGCGGAAGAAAGTGTGTCACAATGGATATCAGATATTTGAGTGTGGTGGGATAGCGAGACCAGTTTGGAAAAAGACTCCTATTTCATTATTTCTCTGCTTTCATAATTCTCTTACATCTTTAATGAGGGCTCATGAATGAATTCAGAAATAGGTTTTGAGACGGACAGACTGTCATTCTCCCTCCGCTTCAATCTCAGAAACCACAAGCCATCTGAGAGCTGGACTGCTTTTTACATCAAGAGGAAGAAATTGATAAGATTTAGATCAACCAGAAGAATAAGGAGAGTGTCTGGAGGGGAAAACACCCGAATCCTCAAAGGGCCGCTTACTGCCAGCATGAATCCAAGAAATTTTCTTGTGCTCGGAACAGGCTGGTAATGTGTTGTAGTTCCATAATGCTTGAATAAATAGGAAAGGAATCGATTGTGCAATTCTTACTTCTCTGTTAGCTTAAAACAGAACATCTTCAAACAAAGTGTCTGTTTGCTGAACCACCTATTTGTATACATCAGTGGGTAGATAACAACAATATATTTCAGTTTCAGAAAGCACCAGAGGGGGACAAATGATGTACTCCATAGCTGAGCTGGCAAATGTTAAGCATCCCTTCAGCTATATTATGGTTTGGAGTATGTCTGTAGTTGGGATTGTGAAGCAACAGCTGTGCAGCTGCTTCTTTCTATTAGCAGCAGTAGAAAGTTTGTGCCAGGTGGGATGGGCGGCTGAACCCTTGACTCCTGTGTAATGGGCAAGATAAAGAAATTCCCCTAATTGTCTGTTGTGTTTTGCTACTTCGATCCTGCTTTCTCTGTCTTTTTGAATTTAAGATGGGTCCTTCGTGCCTCACAGACAGCTAAATGTAAGAGCAAACGTGAAGCACCAGCCACGCACCACATAGCACAGTGGCTGCCGTGGTCCTCGTGCTGCTGAGGTCCCACGGCGCAGCCTCCCCAGCTCTGTTTCTGCAGTGTGCAGGGTCAGCCTGCGCCGGTGGGGTGCAGTCAACGAGCGTTGCACCCCCAGTTCATTTGATCGCTGAATTTCTAGTGTTTACTGGGAATCCAGGTCAGAGCCAAGGGCGAAGCTGTGCTGAAAAGGGCCTCATCCCCAGGGCATAGCTGCGTAACCAGCGAATCAAATTGCACTGTGCCCTGTATATGTCTGGAGAGAAATACCACCCGATCTTTCATTTTGCTTTTTGCTATTACAGCTGAGTAATCCTACTGTTAACATCACTGGCTGGTTGTACAGAATTGAATATGAGATCAGTGAAATCTTTGTGTGTTTGTTCTTGAATTATTTTGATTATAGTGTCACAGTTCCAGGTCAAAATACACAGTTTTTCTTGAAAGGAAGACGTCTCTGTACCCAAAGTTACATTCTATGATGAAGATGGGTTTGGCTGGCTTGTTTTAGTTTATAAGACTTGATATATCAACTTTCAAATGGGGAAGCAAACATGCAAGGTGCCTGGTTACTGAGGTGGCTCATTGAAACCTCTGCTTGCCTGGGAATTTTTTTTTACCAAAAAAGACTTTTGATTTAAAAAGAGAAAGAATAATGCTTCAGGTGCTTATTTTGGTGCTACTTCTCTGCTTCTGACATGGGCTAGCCATTAATTTCATGGCATTTCTCTTGCAGAAGCTCCCTTAATGAATCTCTCCTGTGCTTTTGGTAAGTCTCCAGGAGCTGTCAGCAGGGAATGGATACGTCTTCCTTGCTCTGGCTGGGAGGTGTGTGTGTGTGTCTCTGTTCTTTGGTGTATTAAACAGTCTTTCCTGGGAATGCTGAGATGCATTGTGTATAGCTGGTAGCATTCCCATTCATAATTTCCTTAAAAAATTAATTAGATTTTAGTTTGTGTTCCTCAGCCATTCAGCAGACAATTGATTATAGCTCTACTGATAGCATAGAACTCAGTATTTCTTATTCATGTAATAACTACATATAGGAGAGACCAGCAGATGAGTAGATAGACATATCAAGGACAGATAAGAAGTAATACTCTGTTCCAACAAACCAACTTCATATCGATGACAAACGGAGTAACAAGAGCTTTGTACCACTCTGGGAGAAGGAGAGCGAAGCACTAAAGCTCCCAAGATTTGTGAGGGGAAAACATCACCGATTCTTATTTGCAGTTTAAAGAAATGTGCATTCTGGGGAGGGAGGCCAAAAATCTGTTTATAATTTAAGTGTCAGCTTAGTGCTTCTGTATTGTACCTGTTTATTAGTTATATTAAAAAAATTTGTCTTTGGTGCTACAGATTTAGTCTTTGCTTTTCCGTAACGTTTGAACTGTTAGATAAGTTCAGTTCAGTACTCACATTCTTACAGCATTTCAGAGATTTTAGCACATTACTTAGTGTTTTTTTTAATTTTGGACTGGGTTGGGTTGTGGGTTTTTTGTCCCCCCTCCTCCTAGCGAGGAGGGCAGGTACAAAATAATTCCTTGTACGTTCATCTAAAACGATGATCAAGCCTCACTTTGGGCATCTCTTTTAGTAGGATTTGTAGGATTCGTATTTTTGCAGTTTTAGAAAAAGATACTTTTGGCAATATCAGTCACATATTTCAGTTTGGTCTTTTTTTTTTTTTTAAATAGTTTTCTTCATGGATATAATTTTCTGTAGGGAGGATTGGGGATTTTTTTTGTTGGCTTTTAAATTTTAAATGGCTGTTCTTTCCTTTATCTTCTTTACACCTGCATACATTTACAGATCTTCCATTTGAAAGGCAAGGTTAAAGTTGCCTCTCTAAATCTGTAGAATTAGCTTTAAAAAAAGACTGTAAATATCTAAAATAAAAAAAAAAATTAATACATTGTTAAAGAACTGGTCGTCTATTTTTTAAATTGCTCCTAAAGCATGAGTAACTATTTTTCCAAATACAATGGCTACTTTTTGTTGCTGTTTGCTCATTTCTTTTGTTTTTTTTTTTCTTTTTTAAATTATATTATTTAATTAGACTAGCCTAAAGAAATTAGGGGTAAGTCATCTGTGTATGGACATACTTTGTGCTTCTTACTCATCATGGCAGTCTTGAGGAGTTTGTTAACATTACATGATAATTTGCAGGAGTAAGAGGGATGTTACACCATGGTAGAACAAATTTCTTTTTTTTTTTTTTTTCTTATTTTATTACCTACATAGCTATGTAAGCTAGAAATTAACATTTGTTCATGGATGTTGTGTGTAAACTATACAAGTCATCGCAAAAGAGTGCTTATATCATCATTATCTTGCACTTTTTCTTTACATTAAGACGTGTGAATAAATTATAAAAAGGGGAGTATAGGTCTCCGAGGAAAACGTGACACCGTATCTTATTTTCACATGGAAAAATAAGCAAAAAAAAAGTTAAAATTTGGTATTGAATGGCTCTGTGGACCTAAAAGGATTTTGACGCATGTATGAATGATACAGATGTAATTGAATAATCATGTCACACTGGGATTCATCAAGCAGCTTGCATTCTGCCCAAATTCATTGTTATTTACTTTTGTCACAAGATCTTCAGCATCTTTGAATGGACACAGAAAGAGTGTTTCTTTGTTTTGTTTTAATGATTAGCTCTTTAAATAAGTGCTTTCCTTCTCTCTCTCAATTATGGACTCTTCTGCCCCGTATTATAAGCTTTGGATAACTGCTTATTAAAGTTCTGTATAATGATTCTGACAAAGTAAATGAAAGAAGTAAAATTAGTATTAATATAGGTCAAGATTATTATGAGTATTTTATGACTATGTTTCAGGTGTGTGTGCTTTTACATATAAGGCAATTTAGTGTATAACAATACATTTATTAATGTTAGGCTATACTTAAAATACAACTCAGCTACACAAGCATATACATACACACACGTGCATAGATATTTTTATATATATGTAAAAATCAAAATCCTCATTTTAGTAAAATCAGTGATAATCTTGTACTTTTTTCATTGGAGGACTACTTTTCCTCCCAGACCTATAACGTTTCAACTCAGAGTACACAAAATGATGTAAATACCTAAGTGTAACATACTATGTAGGGTACGTTCACTTATGGAAGTAACAGCACTTACTACTCTGAGTATTTAAAGAAAAAAAAAAATCTCTTATAGGGAAACATTTAAATGTATCTCCAAGTTTGTGATATGTTTTATCCATTCCATATTTATTTTCTGCTGTAGTCAGAAGGCAAATGGAAGAGTGCCCCATCAAGTGAGTTATCTTTTCTGCCACTTCCTTATCTTTCAGAAGCAAAATCCTTATCAGCGACAGGATCTGTAGAAGCCAGCCATAGACCATTAGCTCTTCATATGTATATCCTTCAGCTTCACCCCACGTGCACTTTATAGCTAATGGCATTCTAGATCAGCATCTTTCAGTTCTGTTTTAATTAATGATCATTTCTGCTGTTATCAACTGTCTCCTTCATGAGTACGTGTGAGAGCTTTGCTGCGTATCATCAGTCAAGTGCTCTGTGTATGTTTTTGCTCACGTACACACTGTGACAGTATTTAATACAACCCTTAGTAACTTCCTACCCTGTCTGAATAATTAATAGACCATCACATTTAAGAGTCTGCTTAAACATGAGATTTTATATGAGTCCTTTTTTGTGGTCAAAAATACAGTTCTCATCTGGAAAAAAGACTCCTCTATGTCACTGATCACAACAGGGCAAAATGCTTAGCATCTATTAAACTGATCAGCTGTTACATCAGAACTGCTGTTTAAGATCATTTTGTGCTGAATATTGCAAGATTTGTGATGAAAGTACATAAAAGTCCCTGCATGTTTGCTTTATTCTTGTATGTTATCAGGTTTTTTTACCTACCCCTTTCAATCTGACTTGCTGACGCTCTCCTGGTCGTAGTCACTACTCTCAAAACATTTTGAATTCTGAAATGAGACAGAATACTTACCAGTTTGTCCTCTATCTGCTCTTCCCTTTCCTTAGTGATGTACATAGGGGGAAAAAAAAAAAAAAAAAAA
>VFFE01007141.1:1608991-1743177 GCA_008921705.1 Burhinus oedicnemus | reverse complement strand
TTTTTTTTTTTTTTTCTGTGACAAAAATCTTCCTTTTAGTGATAGTGGAATTAGGTGTAGAAGTAGTGCCAGGCTAATGAAGAAAAATATAAAGTAAAAAATTAAGAAAATGGATTTTCTCCGTTTAAATGAAATAATTTCTCAAGGAAATGTATGGATGCTTTAATTGCAAAGCGTAAGTATTTTCATAAAAGGTAATGTTAAAGTGAAAGGTTTCTGAAATAAAGCATCCATTCACCATGTGCTGAAACACAGTAAGAAACTCGAATGGTAGTGAGGGAAGGACAGTTTGCACTCTGAAGGACAATGAAGCTGGACTTCCTACTTCATTCAGGTAAATTAAAGCTTTTTTTTACTGAAGTGGGCATTAGATCAAGGCCTAAGCACCTGTACTCTCAGGCGGAACTTAAAAATACAAACAAAAAAATAAGCATATGTAATAATGAAACATAACCAAGATACTTCAAAGATTTATGAAATGTTAGAGTGATGACAAATAGGTTATTATATGGCTTCAGAATGGGATTAGTCTTGCACATAAATGTACCGTACAGAACTAAAAGTGAAAAGTACATGGGGATCATTTTGCATATAAGAATTAAATATGTATATGTAGACACACATAATATCCAAAATATGTTAATATCTAAATGCATGTATTTCATATAAAGCGTATTTTGAATACTAATATTCTCATAGGAAATGAAAATAAGAAATATATTCTGTTTCTGTTACTTAGGTAGAAAGCATTATATGGTAAAATCTGCTGCTAAAATAAACTCATTAATGAACATGTGTATCAATTAAGTAACTTCTGCACTCATTACAGTTTTGAAGATTCAGCCTTCAAAACAAAATGTGTTTGATTTTATGTGCATTAGTAGTATTCCTAGTGACAGGTAAGCATGAATGTAAATGGATATTGAACTTTTTTTTATATGTATATTTTTAGTTCAAAAGCTACCAGAGATGATAAACACTTGCTCATCAAATGCAGCCTAGATGTGTTTACACCACTGTCTGAATGAAACCGTAAATGAAACTGTTCTTGCAAGGAATTAAAGGACATGATACGAAATCCTTTGTTTTCTAGATGATGGAACTCTCGCTTTAAAAGGTTTCCAGTTCATAGGCAGCCCATGTAGCTGGGTTTGCATCTCTTGGTAGGCACGTCTTGGTTAATCCATTACAATTACTAAAACACTCTCTAAACATTGTAGAAGTGCTTTTTAAAAGAGTAGACAAAAACTTTTAGTGCAATTTCTTCTGCAACTTAAAGGCTTAAGGAAGATGAAAGAATTCTTTTCTGTGTGTAGTGATCCTGAACATTTGCTTAACTATTTTCTTTCCGTCTCAGTCCTACAGGACTTGTCAGTAGCGGATTTCTGTTTCCAGTACCTCTGTAATGAAGGGAGAAGGAAATTTGCTGTTCCCAAGGCAGTAAACTGCCTTGCTTTGTTTTATTGTTTTAGATAATCGAGTATATGTGAAAGACATTCAATAAAGTCATTGGAGATCAGTCTTCTAGTCATAGAAAAGCACCGGGAAAGGTTTTCCTACTGGGCTTGATCTAGAAAATTTAATTTAGTGCCCATCGCTTTGTTGCTGGCACCATCATCATGTATATTGTTTTGCACAGGGCTAGAAAAAAGCAGGCAGTGTTATCCAATTAATGTTACCTGGATGAGTGAAGAGCTATCGTTTGCAAGAGCTGGCTCAGTTCACACCAGAGAAGGGGCCTGCATCTTATTTCTCACACCACAAGGGAACTGGAGCCTAAGTGTTGCTTTTCGTATTTCAAAAGAGGACATATTTTTGTAATATTACTATTAATGTGAGTTCTGAACCTACTACCTACCCTGTACTGATTGGGTTAAAAGAAGATTATTAACAAATAAATATTGGGGCTTGAAGCTGCAAATAGCACCATCTTTGGTGCTAATGAACAGCATAGGAATTATTTTATTGTAATATCCAGAAGCTGCTAAAATCTGAATCCATTGAGATTCACAATTATCATTAATGGAATTTAGTATTTTCAGGATGGTGGAAAATAGCCAGGCTTTAATAAAATATTAACAGGCAGAAACTCTGGATTAAATATTCATCTTGGTGCCATTGGAGGTTATGTTCTATTGCTACCCTACAGCCCATTAGTAAATAATGATCTAGTGGCAAAACCTTCTGGGACATAGTATAGCTTAGTACAGAATTGCTGTGTAAAGTTAAATCATAGGATTTACATATTTTCTGTTTTGTAGAGTAGTTACATTGTTTACATGGAAAAAGGTAGAGTCAGTACTGATAGTCATCTAAATCGCATCAGTAGAGGTAAATTACCAAAGTTGAGCTGGAGGCATTTTTAGCGCATGATTCCACCAATACTAATGAGAGCTGCCTGGCTGCATACTGTGCAACTCCCTGGCACTCTAGATGCTTGTCTTGCTCAGCCTTGCTGGCCAGCATCTCTATCAAACAGAGCTGTGCAGCTTAAAGTAGAAGCGGAAAGAGAAGGAGATCATGAGGCTTCCGTGCGTGCCTTGTCCTAGTAATCATAATAGAAAAACTTTAATATTGCTAATTTGTGAAGGGATAACTGAATTTCCCATGAAAATAAAGACGCAAGCATTTCTCTGTCCTGCAGAGCTGATGGAAAGTGCGGTGTTGAAATGGATTAGTAATGGAAAGTCGGGGCTTTGACATACCCATTTTTAATAAAAAGGATCTTGGTTTAAAATCAGTCTTTCATTTAATAAGCAAACATTCATAATGACATTGCAGCATCTCATGAGAGTTGTACTTGAGCCAAAGTATTTACAACATGTGGAGAACAAGAATAAGTAGCAATCTATATACAGCTTTCAAGATGAACTGTGGCTCGGAGTCGCATGGTGTGCTGCTTTCTGTCTACACAAGAGGGAGAGGGGTGTAGCGCCTCTGGGAAAATGTGTTTCAAGTAGGCAGCCAGACCGCAACTCGCAACTTACTCTTTGGCAGAGTACTGCCTACCTATTGTGTTTGAAACGATTCGCCAGTGTGAACGCTGCACCAAGACGTTTCTGTCTTTGGTGTCAAAGATGATATGATTCATTTGTATGTAAAAGTCAAAGAGCATAGTGACATGGATGACATTAAAAATTATATCAGCTTTGTTTTTCAGCCACAGGTATGGAATAGCAAAATTACAAAATATGTAAAGTTACCTAATCTGCAGTGTGGTTAAATTTCTGCCTTTTCTGATTCTTTTTAATGGGTACTATCATTGTCACTTGTGAATGTGATGTGGAATAGGGAAGATTCCAGCTCCCCAAAACTGATGGTGCTGTATCGCTGCAAGTCGTAACAGTTTTTGAAAAGCCAAGTCCTCACAGAGACTTAAGGTATATGCATGGTTTCTAGTATGATTTCTGGAACACTTGAGAAAAGAAAATTGGGCAGATAGGAAACCGAGACATTTTTTTCCTGTGACTTGCAAACATACTAAATCACCACTTTATTAAATCACCACTTTATTTTCTTGCATGGATTTCAATAGAGTGTAAATTGTAAATGACAAAAATCTGGGAGACATATGGATGGATGTCTGCTGTTTGTGTTGTTTGTATTCTGTTTTGGGATTTTATGGCAGTGGAGAAGTCTTTTTGTTTGAAAACTGTGGTGAGCCTCAAGAGGCTTAACAGAGTTGGAGCTTTATTATGCTAAATGGCTTCTTGTGTATTTCTGTGCTCCACTTAATGATATTCATGAAATATTCTTATTTCCTAGGAAATTCATTGAATGTCCTCCTACAGGGTTTAGCTTATTTAACAAGTTAAGTAAGGATCTCCCTTATTTGTGTACATTAAACTCAAAAATCAATATAATATACTAGCCAATAAAATTTACTTTTATAAGTGAGATGAGTTTTTTTCCCCCCTAGGGAAATATCTTTTGTATAGTCATCAGTTGTGCATGGTAACATGTGGCTGCAATATCCTAACCCAAAATTTAGCTAGTTCATGTAAATAGTTAGGAAACACTGCAGAGTTCAGTGCCAGCTCAGCGCAGACAGGGTTTGTGGGACACAACTCCTTCCACGTACAGCTTTTCTCACATATGTGCATCTCCTTTCCCAGGAGTCAGGAGTCCATGAGGGCTTAGCCAGTCCTGTGGCAGCTCCATAGATTTATTCGACAATTTGTCCTGGCTAATAACTCATCCTCAAGTGTTGAGGAGCAAACTGTAGCAATACTAATGTGGTTTTCAGTTGAAACATCTTGGATTGAGAAGGGGCAACAACCAGTTTTGCATTTTAAGATTTGCTGGACATGACTGGAGCTGACTTTGTGTCAAACCATTTTGTGTTTTCATATCCAGCTGTTTTGCTTGCTGGAGCCTGGTGCCGAGTGCCATGTTTTGCTGAGCTTTTTAGTTTCAGCTCTGTCTTACGTAATATAGATATATTCTTGTCACGCAGTTTCTCCTACCAAGTTCTAATAGCTCTGAGATGGTTCTGTGCTAAACCTGGATGCTGCTGTGGATACTGCATTATAAAGGCATCCAGATCTATGCGTGACCGGGATATGGTTTCTTTCTTAATGGATGACTGATAGTGATGGCAGCTATAATATTAATTAGAAAATTAAAAAATAACAGAAAAGAGAAATTTTGCGTATGAGTGAAGAATCTGAAAAGTGGGAGGTACGCATCTTCACATCTTACTGAGAAAGGAGTGTTTTTACAAGTAGCAGCCGGTGTTACAACTTTACAGGTTGTATTGTATGTGTGCATGAAAATGTGACTGCGAGATATTTTTATTTCTGGTCAGTAAATAATATCTCTGCGTTATGAACTGCTGTATATGAGGATCGATAGTCATGGTAATATTAGTACTTATAAGGAAGTATACATGGCAAATGATTTTATTGATTTTAATGATACTTGAACTAAGTATGAAATGAGTATAAACATGATATGTGTATATAAATATATAGAGATCTATGTAACTCAGTTGACTGAATAGGATCTACACTTGTGCATATGAAGGAAACGGGCGCTAATGCCGTAGTTCTATAGAAATGTTGCAAATGTGAAACTAAATTCATTTAACTAGTCAGGCTGTGTGACTGCTGGAGTAAGAGGAGGTTCATGAAGCTGCAGTACTAACTTATTTGCTATGTTCAATGCTGACTTGGTAATGGAGGAAATGTGCACTGTAATTCATATCTAAAGGTAAAGGTGCCACTAGCAGATGTGTCTGGTACTTTTGTTTCTGCATCGTAAATGTAAAAGGGTTGTACAAAATACTTGCAATGGCTTCATTTCTCTCCAGGTAACTGCCCTGGCTTTAGTTTGCAGCTGGTTTTACTCTTGATACAGTGTGAGGTTACATTCAGGAAAATAAGTTGCTCGGTTAAGTAACTGTGAAACATAAATACTTCAAGTTGTCAACTACATGTTATCTTTGTATCTATGTGTGTGTGCATGCGTGCATGTATGTATATGTAAATACGACTTCAGAGGAAGGTGTAATAGACTTAATCTGACTTCTCAGAAAACTATTTCCTTACTGCATAAAAAGATCTCTACTATGGTTGTTTCTAAATCTCTTGATAGAATTGCAACTATAGTTACTTTGCCAAGTGTTGGGAAAATAATCTTTGAAGAACCTGTTAGCCAGCTTTTAGGAAATTGCAATACTGCGTTATAGTTGCTGTTGACCAAGCGTTATGTAAACAAATGTCTGGGAAGTAAATTTTCAGTAGACTTTTATTTATCTTTTCACAAAGGACTAATCAGCATCTGGAGTATCCATTTACTTCATGGATTTTGAATTCTTTAGGTAGCATCTTCAGGGCTGGGATTTTTCACAGAGTCACAGGATCACCGGGGTTGGGAGCTCATCCAATCCAACCCCCCTGCCAGAGCAGGTTCACCTAGAGCAGGTTGCACAGGATGGCGTTTTGGTTTTTTCATAGCAGTTTGAGAGTTGTGCTATCAGTTGGATTTTGACAAGTCTAAAGTTTTGGGTAGGTTAAGAAATCTACCTGATATCATTGACCTCAAGTAGCTGAGAAAGCGTCTATTCATCTCTTCTGAAAAACTGTCTTTCTGAAGCAATTATAATTGTTTGGTACCTTTATAGCACTGTAGTGAGAGTGCTCAGCCAAAGCTCTGTTGTTCCCTTGGCATTTTTTAAATTATACTAGCTAAAAAGATCTATCAAGTTCCCAGACAAAACCAAATAATCCACTAACATAATACATATATTTTATTTATGAATTGACATTGCATTTTCACAGTGTTCTTAAATGGAGTGGAAGAATGCCAGCATGTCTGAAATATCTGTTTCCTGTAGCTCTTGGATTTTTTTCTGTTGTATACCACCTGAACGCTAAGAAAGCCAAGCCTTTATGTACTCAGCTTTTAAATGGCTGTAATTTTCATTTGCTAACTAGCAGAATAACCTTATCTACAGCTGTATCACAGTTAGTTTCAATCCAATTAATCTTCATCAATATTGCCACCCTTCACATCATCCTCTGGAAAACTTAAAAGAAAAATAGCTTAATTAGGAACAGCAATGGCATTTCACTTTCAGAAAGATGGAATGTTCAACACACTGTGTTGAAACAACATTCTCCCATTAGAATAATTTACGTGGCAAACACTAAATAAATATGCATTCGATGGAAGGGCTTTTTGTAACCAATGTACACAGAGCAATGTTTTCTTGTGCTCAGGAATTAGAAAATTATCATTAGAAACAATTAATATTCTTGTACTGTTATGTAAGCAAGTCAACATCTTGTGGTATGAACTGTACCGGTGATACAACTTTTAAAATAGAATTTAATTTTACTACATGCTTATACTCACGTATTTGCTTTTTTGTACTCTATATGGATTGTGTTCCTATTTCTATCAGTAACTTTTATTTGGCTTTTTAGTGGAAGACTAAGCATTTCATGGTGATCTTGACTCTTTGTGCTGCGTGATTATGAATACTGTCCCCATACACCGCTCAGTAACTCAAAGATGGAAAAGGCAACGCTTGTTTTGCAATGCTCAAGGAACCTGTAAATTCTTTAGAATAGGGAATGCATATTGCAATTAATTGCATTAGCAAAGAATAAATACAAAGGAAGACTGTTTTATATTCTCAGTAACAGATTTATGGAGTGACATTAGATGAGCGCTCTGAAGAATAATATTTTACAATTGCAAGTGATTAGGGAGCTTGATGTTATATTTTATAAAAGTTAGAATTCTGGAGATGGATTGGTTACCCACTGCCCTAAAACTAACACAAAAGAACATTAGGTGTTGCCCATAAAGTCTGTTTCCTTCTACAGACTTGTCCAACTGGCTATCGAGGAGACTTCTGACCAGAAAATGACTCTCAATTTCCCTATAATCTGATTTGTTAAACTCTGGAATCCTTTTACCAAAAGCAAAGAGATTACAGCCAGTGTCCTCCAGTAGTCTCTGTGTATTCCCTATAAGTACTGTCTGTATCATCCACATCTGCTTAAAAATACATTGTTAACAGAAATCAGATCCGAGGAAGGTGTGTTGTAAATTCTATATATGTATGGTCTAAATTATTTCATCTGCTGTTGGATTTATGATGCTTGTGGAGCTTAACATGAAGGGGGTCTCCCTTATAGAGGGAGCAGGACCGTCGCCTCTTCAGTCATGACTGGCCAAGCATGAAGCTGGCTTTCTTTTCTTGTCCCTGGCTGTCATAAGCTGGGTGGATTGATAACTGGTCTAATAATATGAGTTATGAAACATCATCTGAAAATAAGAATCAGGTATGTAATGTTCTTTGCCCATGTAGTACCTTAGTCACATATTTTGAGTAGGAAATCATATTTCCTGTTTCTGTTATTATTTCTTTTAGAAAGATCGTTTTTCTCCCTCACAGTTTTGCACAGAGCCAAAGAGCTGCTGTGCTTTACTGACTACTTATAACAATGCAGGTCTTCAAACTGGAAGCATAAGAAGAGAAGTTTTCAGGACATCGAGAAGCTCTGGCTAGTTTGTTTTGCAGGAAGAGAAGGAACAGAGTGTGATGGTTACTGATGCGCTTCGGCCGTTACAGGTGTCAGGGTCGGAACACAATGGATTCACCCTGTTGAGGAGCTGAAGGGGAGGAATTTCGGAGGTAACTTTTTTTAAACCCAATAACAGCCATATGTCAGTCCCCAAATGGAGATGTGTGCTTTTCTTCTGCACTCTTAAGAAAGCTCCCCAGATATGATTTGAAACTGCATTACTTTTCCAGATGAAGCAGTTGCAAGAAAGCTGGAAGCCCAACCTACCTTGTGAAAAAGAGAATGCAGAAATAATACAGAAATATGCCAGTAACTGGTCCCATCTTAGTAGTGATTCAGAGCAACCAAATAATACCTGATACAGGCAATGCAATAGAAAACACCACTTTCTTTTGTTATCTTATCACTTGCAACTTCTAAAGTATTTTGTCTGTTAAGCAACACCCATTATCTGAGATTGCACCTGCTACTTCCAGCACTTTTAGGCTGCAAACATACAGCAAGTAAAGGTCAAATATAATTAGCTGGGGGAAGGGGCTGTTTGTTTTCACCCTTAGCAGAGTTTTTATTTTTGTAATTATGAATAGAGAATAGGTAATGTTACAGAATGAATCTCCAGTGAAAATTTAATACAGAGCGGAAACAATCTTTCACACAGTAGTAGCAAATTTAAAGTGTTTCTTTTACTCTGTCAAAGTTTCATTCATTACTAGCCTGGAAATATAAACTGACTTCACTAGGAGAGAAAACAAACCTCACGCTTAATTTAAAACCCTAAAAAGCAATGTTAAAACAATTGTACATTTAAACTTTACGAGTGAGAAAGGAGCTGGAAAATGTATGGAAAGCTAGAGAGAGAGGGGAAGTGCGCTGTGTCATGACTAATGATACAGAAGCCTTCAAATGCCATGAACTGTCAGGAACGAATAAAGAACTGTCAGGACCATTTATTTATTTAATCTCCCTTCTCCATGCTCTCTACCTGGAGGTCTTAGATATTATTCCTTCTTCATATTTTGCTGCTGTACGGTTATTTTATTGGAAGCAGGAGTCTAAGAGATCACCTATCCAAATGTCATCATCACTTTCCAAATTACCTCTCTGGTTCATGTTCAGTTCACTAGCAAGTACAAATGTGAACTTCTTGAATCTAATGAGAACAGGGGAATTACAGCAAGAAAATCAGTTAGAGCAAGTTAATAAATGAGTTTCCCATTTCTATTGCTTATTTCACTCCTGATGGTTACTAGTGGTTGTGTGGATTTCACAATACGCTATGAAGTATAGGTATCTGTAAACAAAATTTCCTAGCAATGTGCATCTATAATGAGGATGACAGGGTGCAAAATAAACAGGCAACTGACTGGATTTTAATCTTTTTGTGTTTCAATAGAGAACTGTGAGCGTTCAGTATGGATATAATAACCTGACAACTTAACGTGCAGAATTCAAATACTTATTTGCACTTCCAAATACTATATCAGTGGTGTTTTTTCTCTTTTTAGGAAATATGGTACAAGACATCAGAACAAAAAAAAGTGAAATGGCAGCATCAAGAATAGGAATACATGTGAGGATCTTGTAAGTATTTGTAGTTCTGGATAACTTGGAATTGCAGAAATGTAAAACCAGTCATATATATTTTACCTAACCTCACAAAAGCCAAACTCAAATGGAACCAACTTCTTAAACTCTGAAAACTTCTTGGTTTCAGCTGAAGTTGATCAAAGTGGTTTATATTTTAGTGAGAATTGGGTTTAGTTTCAAAATTTAATAAAAAAAAAAGAGATTACTTTTTAAACTTAGATTTAAAAACAAAAAAACAAACACAACAAAATCAAATGCATGCCAAACAAACATCTTCCTGTTCCCTATCAGTATGTTAAATTATTTTTACTTTTTTCTCCCAAACAAGAATGCATGCACATCTGTTTTTAAATGGTGAAGCTTCCTCTGACTCTTTTAAAATAATGTCTTAATATAATCATAAGCACAGTTTTCACCAAGTGTTTATCAAAGCTACACATTTCACAGCTACCAATTACAGGTTGGTGCTGCATCCTTGACAGTTGTTTCGGGATATGTTAAAGTGGTGAAGGTGAAATGTAATTAACAGTGTATATCACATAAATGTTTCGATCAATTTAAATTAGTCACTAGGTGGCCATGTATAACAGATGGAAGCGTGTTATTTAACAAGAAGACAATCCTTATTAATAATGCAGTTCTTAGTCTAATAATGGATTAATATACATTGTCTTAAATGTATGCATTGTCTGACATGATTACAGTAATGAGTCTGAAAACATGAAACTTATTCTTTGCCTTCTTAGTATCTGTATCTACACCACTTACTCAAAAATAAAGTAGGTGTTGGGATCATAGGGAAGGCTTGCTTGAAGACAGAAATTTAGATTTCTTTAGAATAAAACATTCTAGTGTGTGTGTATATATACACACATATATATATTATATATAATGTAGGTCCTAATTCTCAGATTTCAGTGTGCTTTGTTCAGCATGGGGCTTGAGAAGGCAAGTGAAGGGACGCTGAGTTATTTTGATAGAAGTCACTTCTATTTTCTCTTTCCTCATGAAGTGGCTTCAGAAGGACAGACTCGTTCCCACAGAAGTTTTTATGTGTGCTGCCTGTCCTTTTAATGCTATTAAATGAGTTAATATTTGCCTGATTTGTTACCCTGGTCATATTTTTTCATGAGATATTCTTCACCATGTGCGGGATGATAAATGTACTGTTCATATGTAAAATGTTTATTATGTTTCGGCAAAATTTAATGGTCAGGTATCATTCAGGAAATATCAGCTGAAATTCTTATCACTTCTGCAAGTTACATGCTCTGTATTTGGTTAATTTTCAGAGGGCCATTTTTTTCCTACTGAAAAATTAAAGCATAGCATGGACTTCTCATTTGTAAAACATTATTTTCAGCCTGCCAACATCTGCATATTCAGACTTTTCTGAAACGGGAAATGTGTCACTTATGGATGTAACCAAATACATATTTAATGTTGGATAGATCAGATGGAATTCTTACAGGTACTAGAATTGAAAATACATGTTTTCTTAGCTACAAACACCCAAAAATAAATAGAGTTGGGTTAAAATAAATTGTGTCATTACTTTGTTACCTAAGGAATATTGTCAAGTTGCTCCACCTTAGAATAGCAAAAATGGGAGAAACGCACTCTACTACTTGCCCACGTTTATGGTATATTTCATCATTTTTGTTTTTAAAGCAGCTGGTTTTTTTTACAATTTATACAAAGTAAAAATTTTCTTGAATGTATTTACAGCAGGCTATCTGAGAAAGTAAATAGAATTAGCTTGTACAATTTATATGATGTTAGAGGGAAGGAAAAACAAAAGCTAACCAGCAGATCATTTCCAGCAGTGTGTTAGGCTTTCCTGTTTTGGTTAAATATTCCAGAATAATGTCATCAATCAAAAAGTTTCACATTCCACACAGAGAAATGTTACCTTTTTAAGCATTGCTAAACACTTTGACATATTTGAAAAATTGAGTCCTAGATCCTAAAGGTTATTTGTCATAGGAGAAAGAGAAAATATGCTCTGTGTATGCCAGAACGGCAAATAAAGACTGTAAAGATGATAAATCTTGAGTTGGATACATAAACTACTCAGATTCATAGTCCCCAACTTCATCACACACAGTTGTAGTTTAATTTGGCCTTTACTGACATATAACTATATACAGCAGGGAAGTAGTGGTCAGTAGATCATGTCCCAGGATGAAGCCTCATGAAGGAAATGGTAGAGAAGGGAACAAATACTATATAATATATTTTGAATGCTCACCACACTGAAACCTTTTAATGATGAGTTGATTTGGCTTGAAGGATTTTTATATTTGGTTGGGGGGTTTTGGTTTTTTGTTCGTTTTCAAAGGCACACTAGTTAAGGTAAAGCAAGCCTTGAATCCATCCTCTCCCATCGTAATTAAACGATGAAGTATGTGACAGGCCTGCAAACTATTTTGTACTAAAAATGGCTGGTCAGAAGAGCAGTCAAGGTGACTTGTTGATATGATGAAAACAATTTCATTCAAAAGAAACTTTCTAAAGGCTTATTCCGACAGCTGATAATTTCATACGCTGTAGGTAAAATTATTACTTTATCCTAAATAATTTTGCCAGGCTACTGTGAACACATAAAATCTGGAAGAGCTTCAAGGGAGGGAAAAAAGGAACAGTTAGGTTTCTCTAATTGAGTATTGTGTGCTGTGGTCATAGCATGCAATTTTGGTATGAGAGAAATAATTCAGATTTTGTGCTAACATGGCTGCATGACTCGGACAAAGAATTACTAATTTTACAGTGACAGTCACAGCAGTGCTTCTAAACCTCTCTAGCATTTGACTATCAACTAATTTCAGCATTTGGCTTTATATTTTAGGTTCTTCCCCTTTCAGCAATACATAATTCTGTCTTTGTTAATGTAGTAACATAAGCAAGTTATTATCTGATGTCTTTTTAATAATTTTCAAGTAAATTAGTTCATATTAGTAGGCATATAAGAGAAACCTCCAATATCATGATTTTCAACAAGTGAACACTCTAATGACAGAATAATACAGGTGAAGAAAACAGGGACTGACAGTCGTTGGTGGTCCCTAGGTACGCTGCAGAGCAAAAAGCTCTCACTGCTCTACTGAGTCTTACACAAAAAGATGACATGAATTTTCTTTCTCTCTACTGTATCCATAAGGGAAAGGAGTCTCTGCAAGAGGGCAGGTGAGAAGTTTGGATGCTTATGAACAACATTTCCTAGTCCGTGCAATTAGTAGTGCAGGAACACTGGCAGGAGGACTGGATATGCATAGGTTGTGCACTCTGAGCTCCCCCTCTGTGCACTCTGACCAGCCTTCCCCAGCACTGGAAGACTAAAAACTTCTCTGATGCAAAGCGTTGCCCACTGAGTCATCTGCGTAGATGCTAAGGGGTGTTTCCCTCTTCACCCACTGAGGTTGCAGTCTTTGCATGGTAGCACGTGCTTTGTAGTGGACACAGTATTTAAATATTTTGGGTTTTACATAAATACTTCAGCACAGTCGTAGAAAAAATAAACTGAATGAGAAATACTCTAGACCTGGGTAAAAACGTAAAGTTCTTCAAATTTCAGGTACAATGCCAATTACTGAGAAATGCTTGCACACTAACCCACTGGTAAATAATAGCTTTTATTTTTGGTTCCCTGGTATGTAAATGTCTTTAATTCTCTTGTTTGGCATTAGTGCTATATATGCATACTGTTATTCAGAATCAAGAGGATAAAATGTACTTTGTGACAAAGTAGTAAATGTACTGTACATCCATAAAATAGTTTGTAATTTATGGGGGAAAAAACATTAATGTTCAAATACCATTCAGAAAATATCAGTTGGATTTTTTGTAACTTCAGCTACTTACATGCTCTGTGTGAATATTTTCACTGTTAAACTAACTCATAATCTTTGTTCAGTCCCTAAATAGTCTGAGAAATAATTACAGCTTGTTACAGCTCTTGAAAGTGAAGAATGGCACAGAGATGTGCAAGGGCAAAAAATGTGTGACCAGGAGCTCTGAAGCCTATACCTTTAAACTCTGGACAAAGAAAGCAATGTAGTTCTGAGTGGTCTCAATTTTTTTCATAAGAAAGTATATGCTCCCTTTAAAGTGAATTGTAAAAGATCAGTTGCTGTTAGGTTGTCATGTCATATTTGCAGCATGCAGATAGGATGCTAATACAGACCTTTCTCACCATCAGCCCTAAGCATGTTCCAAGACCTTCAAATGATGCAGGGCAGCTGTTACCATTTGCCACACCCAACTCTTTCATAGAAGGTTTTTTAATTAAATTAGGCAGCCTAAGGATCTGCCCCATGTATTTGTTCTCTGTAAAACTACTCAAAGTGGGAGGGAACAACCATTTCCATTAGGAAGTTGCGTTCCACAGTAGAAGTTACCGTGTTAACTAGATATTCTAGTTTGACAGAGTGTTTTGGTGAAATTAATCTGCCATATTTGATTTTAAATCTACATTTAAACATTTTTATTTTTTTAACAAAATTAATATAGTTATTGCCAAAGAGAAATAAGTTTTCTAAAGGAAATGTAGACGTTTTTAAAGTCTGGGAAAGACAGAGCTCAATCCTAGCTTATATAGATAAGTTTATATAAACCACATAGCATAAGAAGCTATTAATATTCAAGGGTTATTAGTACAAATCCCTTTATGAAGCAGCCTTCCTTTAGCTTTTGAGTGACATTGCAACATTGTTTTTCAATGAGACTGTCCTTGAGAGTCAACAAACTCCATTTCACTAAGAGGGTTAATTAAGGTCGAGTTTGTAATGGGGTAGGAAGAAGCACAGACTGAAGTAGCCGTATATCAGATGGAGATTTCAAGGTCTCTGCAATGCATTAATAACTGTGAGGCTGTCTAATGTGGGCGGCATAACATGTTCTGCAGCAAAAAATTCTTGGAACAAACCTGAAAAACCAAATACAGTTCCTTTCACTGAAGGTTTTTTGACAGTGTTTTTCCATCAGAAAACTCCTGCTAGTCAACCTTGTTTCTGAGGGATTGTACCAGGTCAGAGAGCAGTGTGTTGATCAGCAAGCTTTCCTGGGTTTGTCCAAGATGTGGGAAATGCATGATCTCTGTGTTGCCCTAGCTGCAGCAGGGAAGTGAATCTGGTTCTCTTGCACCTCAAGGGTGTGGTGGTCTGTCTATAGTATCTATGTATATGGTGGTCCACTCTGCCTGCCCCCAAGCATAAATTTCAAGGGGTCAACCACCCTTTCTTCTGTGATGGTGAGCTGTTAACTGGGCAACACCCTGCCTGCAACCAGGAATGAGCAAGGCTGGAGCTGCTGGTGAAGGGGCAGAGGCACTGTCCTCGTGGTAGAGGAGGAACCTCTCTCCTGGTGACATGCAGCAAACCATGTGGCCGTGTGCCTGTCTGGTTCAGCTCTGGTGCTGCTTCTTTCTTTGAAATGCACGAAGAAAGCCACCCTGGGGTAAAGTTTAGATGCTGTGAAACTGCAGGAAAAGGAGAGGATATACTAAACCCATAGGGGGAGGGAGGCAAAACAAGGGTTGGGTGTGACTTTTCTGTTTATGTGTGTATATTTTTGTCTATTACAGCTAAGTATATGGCAGGTTTGGGTTCTTTTCCTCCAGATAAAGTCCCCGCTAGTGATCCACATAGCTTCCACAGCACAACTTCCATGGTCCCTTCTGTAAAATTACTTGTGCTGAAGGGAAAACTTACCAAATGGATCTCCTAGATTTTCAGAGCAGTGTTGGGATGATTTCTGTTGAATATAAATTTTCAGACTCCATGTCTTCAGTTTCTGGAAATTTATATTGTTGTATTTTTGTCATTTTTGTGTATATAGTAATAAGGACCGAAACTTTTAAATCCAAGCAAATAAATGTCATTAAAAAAAATACAGCTGTCAAGGACAAATGGCAGAGTACTATTGTTGAGTGGCTTAGCTTTATAGAGCAACTAGAGCTCTCCCTCAGTCAAATAGTAATTTCAAGAAGTTCAGGCTATGACAGCAGCTCTAAGACAAGGTGTTTAATTTCTCTTCAGGGGCACATTTGTTACAGGCTAATGTTGTTTTGCATAGTGTAAAGGGAGCTTTTCAGATTCTTTTCAGCCATCTTCGTGACACAACTTTGTGTTTCACAGAAGTAAGTTGTGTTTTACAATTTCTTTTTTTGTCATTCCCCATATGTTTTCCTTCTTTGTATAGATCTCTATATAGAATAAGCTACTAAAAATGTTATATTGGGCTCAAGACTTGTATTGTTCATTTAAGTAATCATGTAAAATGTTACACAGCTTGATGATATAAATGATTCTTTACAACAAAAGAGAGCACTGTAAGTGAAGGAATTATTTTTTTACCAGGCATGCTATGGGAACAACCAGTATCCTTAGGTTTGGCTTGCTTTTTTCAAACTCCCATTCTTCACTCAGTTTTTGAAAATTCAAATATTCAGCAGAATGATTGTGTCTAATCAACATCCAGAGGATGTATCTCTCTGTCACTTAAGGTAGCGAATTGTCAGGAGGCAAATGTTTAACACCAAATTTCTCAGTTTCTGTTCCAAGCTGTGGAGAAACAAGAATGATGGGCTCAGACTCGGTTTCTCCTGCTTTTCTGACTGTACCCTTTGCAATATGAAATCACAGTATAGCTCCTACTCATTTTATTTTCTAATTCTGCCCCCAAAGTCCTAGCTTATTTTTTCAGTATTTTCTTGAGCCTAATTCCTTCTCAACTTGGCCCGTTCTTGACTCCTGGCCTTTCCATGCACTAACCCTTCTGAACCTGTCCAGTTCCTGGTCCTGCCTGTGTAAGTTTGGCTGCTTCCAGCTTCCTCCTGTGTGCCTGGCAGACAGTGAGCAGGGAAGGAAAAAGGATCTTTGCTTTCAGTTACAGTGCTTTGTGCCACAGTGGCATCTAGCTGCCGCAAGTACAGATGAAATTCCACACAGTCCATGCAGACCTGGTTTGGAGCAGGTCAGTGCAGACGGGCTCTTTAGAGGATTCATCTGCCAAAATGCTGAGCATATGCAAAGTGTGATCAAAGTCTTAGGATGGCTTTAGCGTTTGCTTTTTCCCATATCCAGCAGAAGACGAGTCCTTGAAGTGAGAGACAATCCCAAGTGAGTTTCGAGTCTCTGCTGCAAAACTGGAAATGCTAAAGCTTTTGAAGGAACTGGCTACAAAATTCTTTGTGTATTTAAAAAAGTATTTCACCCTAATTTAGTCTTGGAAATAGTTTGAGATTCTAAAAATATTTTTTAAATAATCAGCGCAAGGTGAATTCTCCCAAGTAAAGACTGGGGACTGAGTGGAATGAGTCCTCTCTATAGAAATTAGAAAATGTTTAACCAACTAAAAGATCCTACAAATTAGGATCCCGTAATAGTATAGGGGGCTGGTGAAGTTTCCCTTGGAGTGCTTTCTGTTGGTATCATTTGGACATACACTTACTTTGTTCTCAGTTATTTTTTTCTATGACTTCACAGCTAAATGTTCACCAAAATATGTTTTGTTCACATCCAGATTTTAGCAACAAAAGAAACTAAGACAATAAATGCAAAACATCATTTCCACAGGTTCATACCTGCAAGGGTTTCTTAGCATGCCCAGCTTTTGCTAATCAGCAGCCCTGACTCTGCAAAAATCATCTTAGCTTGTGCTTGATTTTCCTGTCAGGGAGAGGTCTATTAAGATCATTTGGGCTTCTCATCTGCATGAAGCTACTCCAGGTACGTAGCAGTTTACAGTGTGAGTTTTCACTGACCCTTCTGTCTTGTGCAAATTTTCTAGTATTTTTTAGGTTAATGTTTACAACTTTTCTAATGTTTTTCCCTGTAATTTTGTAAAATAGTTCAAAAACTGTAACCACTCTGAGTCCACAGTTATGAAATACACATGCCAGTGAAAAATTTTACACTTAAAATAATCTTTGGGTTTTTTTTTTTCTTTGTTGTTTTTTGTCAGATAGATAAGAATAAAAACTTGACAAATGGACTGTGAAGGAAAAAAGTGTTTTCACTATTCCTGTGGCAGACTCTCCTGGCATTTGTCATGATGGAAGTTGGTGGAACACCCTGCAGGGCATTATCCTCCCCACAAAAGCCAGCCACAGGGAACCCGCTAAACGCAGCACACAGGGTAACTGGGCTTTTTTGTTGAAGTACATTCTCTGGTGGATTCTGGGGCATTTGGTAGTTTCTAATGGTAATAACCTTAGCCAGTTTTAAAAATAAATTAAAAAAAAAAAGTTATGTTCATTTTTAATGTAGTGACAATTTTGTGACATTTATTTGACAAGCTCCTTTGATCATGAACTGAAGCTAGGACTGAGGAAACCTCAAAACACATTTATGTACCATGCTACATCCACAGAGACAGGGGACTGACATTGTACCTTGTCAGAACAATCCTTTGGTATTCTTAACACATGATATTTATGTATTTCTAATTTGTTTTGCAAGAGTTTAGTTTTAATTAAAATTTAAAGATTATGAAATCAATGATTTAGTTTCAGGGCTCTGGAGCAGAATGAGATTTTTTTTAATAAGCTTTTGCATTTTTTATAGGAGGAAATGAAAGTTACAGTTTACCATACACCATGCTTTCTTTTCTTAAATTGAAATGACTAAATTAAGATGACATACAGCTCAGCTTCTGAGTCAAGGGAGGAAGCCCTGTCTCTTCACAGCACTAGCCTAACTGTGACCTATAGGATGGTGGAAGTAAGTCTGTAGGAAACAGGGAAGGGAAAGGTGATGTACAGCCTTGCAGTATATATAATTTAGGTGCCTTTTTCTTTGTTATGCATCTCTCTCTGTCTTTCATTTTGTTTCTCCTTATAGATAAAGAAGTTGTGTAGCGATTAGCTCCTGTCCTTCTGTCTGCAGGTAAGTCAGTCGCTCACTCTTACGCTAACAGTGTCGGAAAGGACTGGCAAAGTAATGGAAACCATCAAGGCTCCCTCTCCTCTAGGCTCAAGTTCTCTGTTGCTTTTCGCAGCCACATTGAATAAGGTATATCCTTCTGTTCTCTTCCCATTCCCACCTCAACAATATGTGTTTTATACAACCACTGTGCAATTGTATTTTCAAATATTTTCTATTTGCAGTTTATTATTAGCCCAAGGTTAAAGAAAATAAATAAATCACTGTGTTGCAATAGGAAATGTCACCAGGTGAAGGAATTAAAACTCCATTTTCATATACAGGCCTTTTAGAGATATGGCTGTGGACTATGTGGAGCATCTGACAATAAGCCGTCTCACAGAGACAGAAAGATACAATTTTATATTTGGTGTGTGTTAGGAAGGTGAGAGGAATTTTGCAAATCATATGCAAATGGTCAGCCTGACTGAAAAATGATAAAAGGAAGAATTCCCTTCTAGCATCATAACATTTCAAGGATGTAAGTATTTTTTCCTTAGTATTTCAATCTGATAGGCAGGAATTTCTTCTAGAAGTCATTTTTGGGGCTGTCTGTCTCATAACTCTTGTTCATATATGTGTAGGGATGGGAGGAAAGGTATGAGGAGGATGTAGGGCTGAGGGAAAAAAATGGAAAGTCATTCTGTCTTCTATCAAAAATACATATTGGTTCTACAAATTGGTTCCGTTTGAAAGTTACTCTTAAAGAAGCCAAGAAAAAAGAGGCAGAACCCTTTAAACTTTATGGTTACTTATGCTTTTAGAGATATGGATGAAGAGAAATTATTGAAGTAGAGAACAGGGTGCAGATCCTTTAATGGTATTATAGCAAACTTGCATAAGCAGAGTCAGTGTGTACCAGCTGTGGATTTGATACCCAACCCTAATTTATTATTTCCTTTGCTACCATTTTTTTTTCCTGTCGGGGTTGGTTTTTTTAGATGGCTAAGATCTACATAAAGATCTTAATGGGCCAGGCTGAAATATGAATGAATAAACTGTGTTAGGACTGACAAGTTAGTTTTTAAATCATTAGCATAAAGATTGGGGGTGGGGATCTCATCTATGTCAAAATAGTGGAATTAGAGGAGACCCTTTGAAAAACAGAAGTGGAAGTAAATTAAAAATGATTTCATGATGAAGAGGCAGACTAATATGTAGGAGGGAAATCAAGAGAGCAAATCACTGCAAAAATAGCAGCTTTCAGAATGAAACCTTGATTTATGTATTTGAGTACAGCAGAAAAAAACCACACAAGAACAGAGGGAGACCCTAAAGCAGGAGGTTGAAGACATTGACCGTAGTCACAGAGTGATTTTTGGTAGAATTTTGTCCTTAAAAGTATACTAAAGGAATTGCTGTTTTGTATGAGGTCCTAGGGAAACATTATCTGAAATTAAGAAACCAATCATGTTTGCTGTTTCACTGCTGTTAGGAAATCTGCTGTTTGCCATCATTCTTTATTTTCAGATTACCATTCCTTTGCATCCCTCTTGTGGCTTACTACTAGCAAGTTATCAGGATCAAGATGAGAAAGTGTGCTTCTATTACACACTACCTGTTTGTCTTGTAGAAAAGCCTGGTACTAAATGACAAAGATTTGACGAATGTTCTAAATTAAAAAAATAATAATAAACCATGAAATGTGAGCGTGAAATAATTCCTGGGATTCTCCTTGTCTGTATATTGGGAAGTTTCCCTCAGGGATTTAGAAATTTCAGGATGAATAATACGGGGCCTCTGTTCCTGAGGGCATCAGGTTATTCTCCTATATCACATAAGCCCAAGCACATCTTGATAAACTAGTAGATCTGTTATCGCCTTCACCATTAGTAAGCATTCTTCCAAATATTTTCAGGTGCAAAAGTATGCATGCCCTTAAATGCAAAGCTCCAAATTGTATTTAGGTGGTTAAAACTCTGAAACCTTTCAGCTTATTCAAACTTGGAGATAGGTTGTTACTAATCAAAATCTTAAACAAGGACACAATACATCCATGTGCTTGCTTCACTCTGACCACTGCAGTATCAGCATGGAGAAAATATCTCCTGGGATCTCATAAGTAAGCCTCTAAAAAAACTTAATAGTTTGACCAGTTTGGTATTCAGATTTTCCTTTTTCTTCGTCTCCGCAACATAGTGCAAGCCCGTTATGTGTGATTGTTTGTACCAACAAAACCAACCAGACAAGCCACTAATAAGATTTCAAAGATAGTATATGTGCTTCAGAGACCAACATTTCCTCATTCAGTGGCCAAAGCTCTGCCATGCAAATATTAATCAATGAAATATGCAAAATGCTTTAAATAAAAAAAAGGTAAAAATAATTAAAAAAAAAAAAAACAACCCAAAAAACCCAAAAACAACAACAACCAAAAGGCAGAGGCAGGGGAACCAAATGAAATGGCATCTGTGTTGAAACCAACAGTAAAACCTTCATTAATGTCAGTGAAGTTTCCTTGATAGGATTTCCTTGATGTTTTCCTGGTATACCACAGTTTCCTCTGAGGAGATTGCCACTGTTACTACTATCAGCAAATACTAATCCTTTAACAGCAAGGATGATGGCCAAGCCCCTGGTACCGTAGTCTGGCATGGGTTCTGCCCTACGAGGTGCTCAGTTCTCAGGCCCCGATTCGGCAAAGCCCTGAGACACGAGGGGAGCTGTTGGCATGCCAGGAGTCCCAGCTGTCCTCTAAGTGCTTTGCTGGATTGGTGCCAACATGCTCGGTTCTTTGAACAATTGGGCTGCATACAGTAAATAGAACTTTTACCCTATGGGTTTCATTGTTGATGCTGCCAAGTCCACCTCTTATTTGTAGACTTGTGTCTCCAGTGATGTTAGCAGTCTGCACGCAGAAAGAAGAAAAATCTTTAATTCTGGGACAGCTTCAGAAAGCAGTGTGGCCAGATACACCTGTTTATCATCTGCATGTCCTAATTGTTTTTCAGGGGTGCAGCATATATGTCCCTACCCAAGGAATAGCTGGTGAGCAAAGTAAATATTTTTCAAAGAACTTTTTTAACTAATGAAACTGAGCGGTATTTTTAAATTGTTTCTGGTTTTCACAAGGGAAGAGCATTGCAGCAGAAAAAGTTGCCTCACACTGCTGCTCGTTGCTGATCCCTGGCCAAAAGAAGTCACTCAGTATTGCATAGATGAGTGACTCTAAAATCTGTATCAGCTGAATCGTATTTTTAATTTCTTTTTTCAAAGCAGAGACCACACTGTACTTGTGGGATTGAGCTGGGAACAAGTTCATTAAACTAACAAAATGAGACAGCTGTGTAGCAGAACTGTCAGGAAGAGCTAGCATTGATCCAACCCAGTGTCTTATTAATGAAGTACTGTATTTATGGGGATAGTAATAAAGGTTTTTAAGGTGATGAACCATTTATGTCATTTTCTGTGATAAGCATTACATTTTGCAAGTTATAACTACTTGTGTTGAGCGTGCCCTTTGGATACCATGATTCAGGTATGTATGTCTAAAAGACAGGTTAAACAGTCTCATCTTCAAAAATAATGATTTTATTTTTTTTTTTTAAAGTTGGTTTTGAAAGCTAACACAGAAACTGGCCAGTGAAGTGATAGAAATATTTTCATGAATGTTGATTCGTTTGCAGCAGTGTCTGAGAGGTAAAACTGACCCCAGCACATCTGATTAGAGTTCTCCTCACTCTGAATCAGCATGGTGATGAACTTTCACATTTTCAAAAAGCCTGGCCATTTTATTTGTTTGTTTGTTCTTGTGTGTATTACAGAATCAAGGTCTTCGAGGAAAGGGAGAAAAATAAAACTCTGAATATCAGTAAATACCAATGAAGCATGTAGGTAGTAAATAATAGCTACAAAGCACGAAGGACTTAAAGAGAAGGATCCTCATTTTTGTGAAACCCAGCTTGAGACTGATCACATAACAGAACTCTTTCTGAGATCATTGGTAAGGATTTGAAAGCTAAAACCTGGACTCTTCCATTTTAATTTGTTTTGTTTCTTATATCTGATGGAAGATTTGTAGGCAAGCCAGATGTTTCTGAAGTTTTCCTCATATATATTTTTTTTAATTAGAAAAATAAATGTAATGTCATATTTCCATTACTTATATTTTATAGTACTGTTCCTCTCCAGCAAACTTATCTATTCCAGGTTATAATGATAGGTAGTGTTTTGAGGTGATCTCAGCTGAGTGTTATGATTAATAGTCTCTGTTCATTTTGCGTCCTTCCCTTTTTAGTTTAAGTGTGGGGACCAGAATAAAAAACTCCAAACATTAAGTAAAGTGTTCCTTGTGAAAATTATGCAAATTGCAATCATCTGCTAAATTAATTAATTGCATTCATCAGAATAGCATATGAAAAATGAAAGATATTTCCAAATGTTAAATAATGGCTGGATCATTCTGAAATTAAAAAAAATTAAACAGATACATGGTCATAGTCTGCTATTCACCCTGTGAAATTGCATTTGACCTCCATTTGGGTAATTGTATTATGCCTGCCTAAATTTCCATGCACAGTGATTTACAATTGAACATATTATTCTACTCCTCCTATTCTACTGTACTGCGTGCTGCTGCTATTTATTGCTATGTAGCGATATTTGTTTAGAGGATGATCATGTTCTAGTGGCTGACTCCCATGGCTCCTATATAGATTTCTTTGGCAAGTGCATTTTCCATCCAGGTAATTAATACCATGTAAACAAAAGTTTATTTATATTTCTGTATCATATATATTCTGATGTACTTGTGATACTCTGATGAAAGAGAGAGGAACAGAAGGAACATATTTGCCTCTGTTTTTTTCATGAAAACTGTTGGGGACTCCTTTCTAAGGATTCCTCCCAGAAACATCCCATAAACTCCTTAGTCCCCTTTATCAGCAACGGAGACAGTTTTCCTGATGCTGGCCCATGGCTCCATGCAGTAGCTAGTGAATAGAAAGATACTGCTCACTGCCTGAACAGAAGCTCAGCAGTTATCTGACATCAGTCTTCAAACATAATTGCAAGTTTAAACTCATTGAAGAGAGAGGTATTTCATCATAGAGAAAGTAGTGTATGCCCATTTTTTTTTATTTTTAATCAGGCTTTAGCTCTGTAGCTTCACAGTCTAAGAAGAATTCATATCAGATGGGAATAACAGGCAGAGAGGCTAATTTAAGCCTGATAATTTGAATCCTAAATTTACTCCTGGTTAAGCGTGTTGGAAAATGGATTGCTTTGTAATAGCTGAAGTACAATGTCATGGAGTTGTTACAAACAGACCTTTTCTCCCTCTGTGGACGGAGTATTGTATTTTGCAAAAGGGTTAGAACTTGATATAAAAGCGTGGTTAACTCAGACACCCAGGCTGTGAACTGTACATAATGCCTGTTCTAGCTGTACCTGGGTTGAACTGTGGAGTTCTAAATAATGCATATTCGAAGTAAATGTTAGATCTGAGTGGCACTGGAACTCTGGAGACCTGTGAAAACAAACAGGATCTTACTTCTTTTATTAGTAAATGTTTGGACATTAGTAAGAGAGAAGAGTACTTCTGTTCTTGTGATACCTGTGAAACCTGCCTAAGATGCTTTCTGTCAGCCTGTTAAGTAACTGGAAAGTATCTATACAAGGAGCAGCTTAGATAAAGAACTAGTCTGAGTCTGTCCCTGAAATACAATTCAGGCATGAACACGTTCTGATATTTGAAAACGTCACGAATCCTGATGTTTTCTGTTTGCCTCCATCTCCTGCATTAGTATTCTCTGCTTTCAGTGAGATTGATACAAAATAGCAAATTCTTACCACTTACTAAAGGGACATCAACCCTGGACTCAAACCTAATCTTTTTTCAATGCAGGAATCGCATCGTTCCCAAAACTTTGAACAGTTCTCAAGAAACATATCTGACTCTCCTTTGATTCCACTATTCTTGAATACAGAGATACAGTTTAGGCTGAAGGCCCACCTGAAAATGCAAACTTTGGTACTTCAAAACTTGAAATGTGTCACTGAGAATTACAAAAGTGCTTAATGACATCAGATTTTGAACTAGAACTATTGTTTTAGCTATAACATATAATGTACATCCTAAATTCCTTAATTTACTTAATTATCTCCTAATTACAGTCTAATTAATTACTAATTTATCTTAATTTCCTCTGCTAATTTCCTTATTAATCCCTACTTTAATATGTTACATTTTTATCCTTCCTCCTTTAATTGGGAAACAGACTTTATAGTCTTTGCTATGACAAAAGTTATGTTTCTTACCTGCTGTAAAACATAGCTAAATGTGACTTTGTAGTTAGCACGTTTTCATTAGAAACTTGAATGACCATGCAATCGTCAGTCTTGCTGAGAACACAGCAAAACTTACGCTATATATTTCTCACAATTTAAAAACAAACAAAAAAAAAGGGTAGGTTTTTTGTGGAAACCGAAGTGTCCTGAGATTTCTTCATGAAATATAGTCATTTCAGTGTTTAGGACCTCGGTTCCTACTTAGTTAGCTAGTTACAATTCCTTCTGTGTCTCAATTAAGCAGAACTTCAGTGAGACACTAATTTTTCTTTTAATTTCAGAAAGCACTGCTGTGTAACTGCTGCTACGGATATGTGCATCTTGCACTTTTTCCAGCCATTCTTTGAGACGTGTTGGTTAACTATCTCATTATTAAAAAAAACAACCAACATATATATATATGTGTGTGTGTATATATATATGTACTCACGATAGGAAAAGCCTATTCCAGAGCTTGAGATTCCTCTTGCTTGAGAAACTGTACATTAATTAAAAGATCTAGTTTTTTTTCCCCTCGTTGAAATACCTCGAGCTGGAGGCGTAACTCTCAAATGCTTGTATCTTGCATCCAAATGGGGGAAAAATATTTCTAAGTGAAGCAAGTGCACAGTTCAAGTGAGCTTTCACAATATAACACAGCAACATTTTAATCAAAAAGGATTCTGTTGTTAGCACAGATGGAGGCAAAGCAGTGGGAACAGAAGCTGTCCAGCAGTAGCAGAGCCAGGAAAAGAGAGGTCCTCAATTTAACAGTGTTGGCAGAGTGTAGTTCCCTGTAATTGTGCAGCAAGTTTGATGTTGCATACGGCGATAACTTGGAATAGTTTTATTTCTCTGGAAATTGTTTTTAGGAATAGCTTTCAGAGTCCATACCACACAATTGTCAAATAAGTAGATTCAATATGCTGCTCAACCAGTCAGCAAAGAAGACACAGAAATATTCCCCCTCTATATGATATTAACAGCCATTACTGATTTTAACCATATAGATCTAAGCTTGGAGAAAAAAGGAAGGAAGGGTTAAGAGAAGAGAGCAGGGGGAGCTGCAGACAGGTATTATATCTCTTTGCAGTTTATGATGGCGTAACTTAAGGATGGTAACAAAGCCTACCAGAGCTGTAGGCTGCTGAGACACTTTTGCCTAGGTGGTGTCTATGCTGTACTAAAAGCTGTTGCTACTGCCCTGGATGCTGCCGTTTCCACCAGGGTCAGGGCATTGCCCTGAAGGCAAAGTCCGCAGACTTGCCTCGTGCGGCCAGTGACAGTGGATTTAAACTGAAGTGCTCAACTGTAAAGCAGCTCTGAAACATTCTCCTGAGAAGATGATAACCTCTGGCAGAGGGGCAGTAACCAACAAGTTGGGCTGTGGCATCTCTAACAGCCACAGCTGTTTGCTAATTAAATGTGTATCAGGCCTATCAGTACAGCCTGAGGTAAATTAGAAACGGAGCAGGGGACCTTCAGCTGGCGGTTGGTCCCATGGCCCTGATCCGTGCCTTCTCTGGAGAGCGGTGAGACAGTGGGGCTGGGGCTTCTGCAAGCTTAAGGCTTCCAACAACATTCTTCATAAGATACGTTTCTACTGGCACCCAAACCCGGGGTCGATTTTCTTTCCAGAGGTATAATTTAGACTAAAAATCTAAATACACAAAAGCTTGCAAAAGTGACTGTGAGTTACCTGTTACTCCTGGGACTTGTTTTAATTCACTGATCCTGTGCTCTTAATATCTTCCCTATTCCTTTTGGCCTTCAAGTGTAATTTTATTAGAAAAATTATTACAGAATTACCATTAGCATTTAATTTCTCAATTAACTTTACATCAAGTGTTCAAGGTTGTTTCGGCAAGGCATTCTTCGTTTACTTCATGAATAAGATTATCTGCTGCAACTATTAAGATGAAATTCTTTCTAAAATCTGGAAATGTGGCTGTGATCTTTCTTGATTTTCTCATCCAGGCTAGACAGAAATCACAGTTGTTTTTCTTGCCTCATAATATTTTGTAATATAAACCAAGTGGTATTGTATGACTAAAGAATTCAGAGAGTGAAGAAGTGCTTGACTTTCTTTTCTGTTTTTTTGTTTTGTTTTAGCATGAAGACTGGTGTCCTTTTCTCCATAAAGCCAGCAGCAAGCAGCCACATTGCTGTGAAATGCAACCAAGTCCTTTTTTACTTGGTGACTTCTGCTTTTGGGGATTGATTCTTGCTAACTCGTAAGTCTGGGTCCAGTTCAAGGGAGGAAGACTGGTGAGTGGAGCAGAGGCTAATAAGCCACCTCCTCAATCATGAACAAGCATTTAAACTTATTGTCTCTGCAAGTATTGAAGGTCATGGGGCTGTAGGAGTCTGCCTTGTGTTTTACTACTCAACCACTCAAGCTTCAAAAAAGTCTAATCCCTTAGCTCCCAGGCTGCTTAACCTGTAGCACAGAGCAACCCGCAACAGAAACTAGACCCCCATGTATTTAGACAACCAACTCAAAGGAAGTCAAAAGAAAATCTGTAGATAAATGTGTATGGAGGTACTTACTGCTTCCTGTTACGTCGTATGTAGGATTAAAAAAAAGCTGAAACTATTCCCTTCACTAAGACAATCAAGTATACCCACATATCAATTTTTGAAAGAAAACTTTAGAAAAGGAAAAACTGAATTCTGTTTTAGAACATAAGTATTCCGTCTTATTTGTCTCATCAATGGAGGAAGAGAATCATCAGTTAGCATATTAGTTAAGGGTTTCCCCTTATTCAAGGAATATAGTGCGTTAAAGGCACTTTGTTCTGTTTTGTGTTTTCCCCAAAAGCAGGAGGCTTTGGTGTCAGTAAAGGTTCTCAAGTCCTTGAATTATCCCCCCAGGCTATCTTTAAATCTAATCTTAGCCAAGCACTTACTAGTTATATGATAAAGTCAGCGATTACGGGCCAAATTCTCTTTTCAGTTATTCCACTGAAACCCATTGAAATCAATGTGAGATTGGACTTGTGTAACAGGGAGGAATTTGGGCTACTGTCTTCAAGAGATAAGAACAGGGCCAATACTATAACAGCCTTTTTCAACAAAAACAGCTTCAGACAAACTTAGGGTCATGTGCTGTCCTTGATGCGCATATAGAGCTTCAAGGGTTCATGTTGGACACATATTTAGAAAAGTAATTTTTTTCTAGCTGCTAAGTACAGAAGGAGTTTGGGTGGAAAGCATCCCAAATTTAATTAGTTTTACAGTTAAGCTTATGAAGCTCTACATTTATTTCATAGGTGAGCAGCCTTTTCAAAGTCTCAGTGTGGCACAGTGCAAGCGACCGTCCCAAGAAATAGCTGATACGACCGTAGGTGATGAGGAGCATAGACAAAGTAGGCTTTGCCACATAGCGTTTCAATATCTTTTGTGGAAATAATGTGATCCCGTCTCGTCTCCCTTCCCTTTTCAGGCTTCACTACAGCACTTCTGAGAAATAGTAATACTTGGTGCTGTCATGGTGTTTCAATCTCTAAATCAAAGCACTCGAAAGGGATAAGTCTGGTATTGTGGAAGTAAGAACCTTACCATAAACCATTCAGTTAGTTTGGCCATGGAGGTGAATAGAGCACAAGTTCTCAGTGTCAGGGCCTTCTTTCTGTTGGGAGCTAGAGAGACAAGAAAAGTGGTTTTAGTTTGCATTTATGCTAAGCAGTTCACCTGCTTCTTCCACGGATCTTTAAATTCAAGCTTGGTGCATTTCTTTTTTGAGTGTTTAGGCTTTTTGGATATAATAATGATTAAAAATGCACCTTAGCATCTTAGACACTGCTATCTTTATTCTTGAGTTCTTTTTATCCATTTTTACAAGCGATGCCTCAGACTTCACCTTATATCTACTTTTTTGGGTCAGCAGACCTGTGGCCCCTGGTAGCAGTGACCATAGAAGCAGCAAATTGGTCCATACTGATAGCTTCTAACGTTGCCCAGCTGTGCTTCTGCACTGGGATGCTTGTGATGCTGTCTTCTGAAACTGATGTAGTCATATAGACATGTACAAAATGGTGTTGTACTGCTTTGTGCTGTTAAGCAGGTATGTTGCATGTTAAAAGGAGCTGTTTTTTCGGCGGCAGGTGGAACAATCCATAGCATTATATCCAAGGAAAAAATTTTTCATACAGTATTTTAGAACTCTTGGGTGAAAAGGGATTTATATAAATGTAAGGTAGTATTATTATAGTCATTTTATTAAATAACAATCCTGAGTGTCTGTCTTTAGGCATAAAATCTATGCACATGAAAAACAATAGTTGGCAGCGTGCAGTAACAGCACAATGTGCTGAAATGATGACAATAATGAATAGCTCTGGAACACCAACAGAAACCACTGTATTGCATGTGTAATGTGCAGTATTTGAACAGACTGCAACAGCTTTATCGAGGATTGTAAGGAAGTGTGTAAAACCAAGCTCCAACAGCATAAGAAAAATACAAAACAAAGCAAGCAGGCAAACTACAGCTGGGGCTCTTCTTAGAGAATAAATTGGATAGATAGTAAAGCAGAATTTGTGATGATTGGCAGCTGACACTATCTCTTTCTTAAATTGGAAATTTATTTGGAATTTTACTGTAGCACTGAACACAGGAAAGGGACCCATACGAATTCGTCGGTGTGAATCAGAGGTAGCAAACCTTTTGAAGGACCTGCCACAGTGCAGGGTTTGTTTATTCCCATTTGTACGGATTTTGTTCTCTGAGATGTACCTAAAAATCCTCATGATAGCTTGGCCCCTTTTGTTCATTTGTGCCTATTCTGGTTTTTTCTTGTGTGGTTTTTTTTTTGTTGTTGTTGTTGGGTTTTTTCGTTCTCCAATGAACGCCTGGATTTCTGTAGGGTATCGCTGAGTATGAAAATGTTGTCTTGTATCCTTAAAGTGAAGCAACAGTATTTCTTAAGAGAAGTAGCGATTTTGCTAGCAACAGCAAAGCAAATGTAGATAGATTTGGCTGGAGAAGAACGATTCCACATGCCATACAATATTGCGTTTTCCACATTTATTTTTTTTCTTATTGGAGAGAATGCTGCAACACTAAGTTCCAAATTGTCATGAAAACCCAGAAATAGAGCCCTAATTACATAGCCTGCTGATCAAGGCAATCATCTGGGTTTTGGGACCCCTATATACACATTCCTTTCCAATTAGCACATTCCAGATGAGGTCCCAGTAGCTGGCCTGGAATCGGCTTGTCATAGATTCAGTAAATATTTTTCTGTACAAAGGGGAAAACCTCAGGGAGTCACGGAATAAGTAAAGGATACCTTTGACTATCCTGTTAGTTATTTACCCCCTTGCTTAGGTTGTACAGCATACAAGTGTTTAATCTGAATCTGAGATCAAAGGTGGCAATTTTTTTTTCTTCAGCTTTCTGTTTTTGAGTCTAAATACAGAGATTTGACTGACATAATGCTATAATTTAAACTGTTAGTATGTTGTCATATGACTGTGTTTCTTGATAATGCTCTCTGGAATATTTATCTAATCTAGGTTTATTTTGACTTTTTCAATTTTTTGTAGTAGCTTTGTTCTGCATTAAAGATTTGACCAAAATCTTTTAATGAATATATGTAATTCTCTGTTTGGCTTAAACCAAAAACTTTCCTGCTAAGTGTAGGAACGGACGTTTTTGTTGCAAAACCAGTGCTGTATTAACCTCCTCTTTCTATTTAAAAAGCACACACCAAAACCTACTAGTTGCAGAAATTAGAAATGTGATTGGATTTATAAAGTAAGAAAACCAGTATCGCAAGAAAAACTTGCGTTCCTGCAGTTTGATTTCAGGAAAGCCTGAAATTCACAGAAGCAAAAGGCTTGCAGCTATGTCATGAGAACTAGCTGGAAGGCTATGTCCTGCTATAGAATAATTCAGAGAGAAGGAGGGGGAAGCCGTTCATATTTAAGAAGTATGCTAACTGAATTCCCATTTATCTGGAATAGCACATTTATTGGGCAAGTCAGAGAAGTGCCTACATATTTTATTGCTGTGATTTAATTTTTCCTTTCTTTTGGTTTTCATCTTGCTGCATAGGGTACATAAACCAGCTTTTCAAGAACAAAGGCAAATGAAAACTATGATTTTCCTTTTTCCATCTGCCCCAAGTGTTCTTGAGCCAACAAATAAAAATATGACTCGACATAATTTTAAAATACAACTCCAGGTAAAACTTAAAACTAAAGAGAGTCATTTTTCAACCTGCAAAGCCTTTGGGAGGGGAAATGAGTAAAGATAAAAATATATATATGTATCGATATATACTTTCTTCTGTGATGACAGCTTCTGCCAGAAAGAGTCCAAGTTAGGTTTGCCTGTCTCACTGAAACTTTAATTTTCTTTTTTCCTGCATGTTTCTAGTCCACTGTTTCTGTCAGTCTGTTGGTCTTTGTTTCATGGTAGTAATTATATGCCCAAGCTTTTCAAGAATGAGTGTGCATCAAACATGGTGGTGCTCATGCTGTGGGTGAATTAATTAAAGCACCAAGAAATTCATGCTCAGCAATGAGAACAATTGGCTGGATGCACTCTAATGTAGATTTACTCGCAAAGACCTAAGGGCATGTGAAGTAACTGCTGTGAGCATCTACCACATATTGGAGCATACTGTAATTTCTGTGTCTCTGTTCTGAACTTAGACTACTAGTCATACAGCAAGTGGCTCTTTCGCCCACATCTGTTCATCCTGTCTCATTAATAGTGAAGACAGCTGTCCCCATTATGCTTCAGTAGGGTGAAGTATAGTGAGAACAAAAGTCTGGAGAAGATATTATGTGTAGGAAAGAAGGGCAGGAAGGTGTCCAGGAGCCTGGAACGGAGGTAATTCAGATGAAGCTCCTATCTGACAGCAGGACCTGGAGGAGCGTTAGTGCCAAGCCATCTGGGATGGAAAATTGGTAATGAGAGGACACTACTACACCGTTCCATCATCTGTGAAGATTTCCTGGAAATTGCAGGCCATGATACAAGAGGAGGTCTGGAACTGTAGCATAATAGAGCGAGGACTGGATTGACAGCCTTTGTAAGAATTAAGCCCAATAAGCAATACTTGCTTGCCCTAATGCAATTAGATTTTAACAGCCTAATTGAGTTACAGATGAAATTTCAGAGGTTTCACTGTGAATAAACACAATGTGTGTGTGTCACAGTTCATCCATTATTTAGCCAGTTATTCTTAGAAACCGGGTTTGCATTAGGTTACTGGGAGCCTGCCTGTGGACATGTATAGGCAGAAGCAATCAATAGCAAGGGCCTACTGCTGTCCTTATCAATGTCAATGAGTTTTGCAAAATTACTTCAAAGAACAGGGATAGCATTTAGGTCCTCTACCGCATATCTGAAAATAGAACAGATTGAATGCAAACTGATCAAATAAGTCTCCGTCTATACAGTGTCTGTTATTGCTGTTCATCAGCATACGATCTTATCACTTGCTTTCATATGAGCTGCATTGCTTTTGTTAATACCATTTTTAGAGTTTATTTGGTTAAAACTATGCAACTTCCTGTATGGAGACTTTTATTAATTTAGTTCAAGATTCCATTGATTTAGTTTTATATGAGAAAGAAATCACTTCAAATTGATATGAATTGGGTTTAAATTGGATTATGATAGATTGCCCATAGACACTGGTGAGTCCACAAACTTTGGCAACCTAATAGTAACTTCAAGCTTTCCTTCATTTTCCCTCTTTCAAGCTCTGTAATAAGTCAATTGTTTCTTACCCCACTCATCTTTTAGCAAGACTTCCCACAGTGAAATAAAATTAAGTTCAGCATCTTTTTACACGTGTGTAAAACCATAGACAAATATTCCATAAAAGCTAGAAGCAATGTACATATAATACAATTAAAATTATTAGAATCTATAGGTTGCATTTAGTCGTCTAATATAGCTGGGGGGGTCTGTTTTGTTTATATTGAGGATTTTTTTTTCCCTATGTACTATGTCTTCATAGGAAATTTTAAGAGAATGGATTCAATTTCATAACTTCAGACCAAGGCTTCTGATTCAGCACAGTGCAGGTTTAGCATAGGGCAACGTACTCTGATGGAGTCACCTAGCTTTGAGCTACTGTCACACTCCTCTTGTTCTAAAATTGGCCATTGGCCAGCCTGATTTGCTTCATGAATTAGAGAAAATTAAAGCTATTGCCCTAGCGGTGCTTATTGGCAAATAGGAGTTGCTGGAACTTAGGGACATCACAGATCTGTCCTTTTTTTCCTGATTATGTTCTTTGCCATAGAGGCCCAGAAAAAAGAGACATGGCATCACACCAGTATTCCCGCTCATTAGTAACAATCCTGTCCCTGGGGAAACTGTGGCATTGGGCATATCCATTGATTGGCTTCAAAACAGCTAAAATGGTGCTATGGCTCTGGTGTTTAGTGGATTATTGCATAGCGGTGCTGCCGGTTGTATCCAGAAAGTTTCTAAGATCTGTAATACATTGCTTCATAAATATGTGAAAGATGAGATATTGGAAGAGAGATAATTGTTGTCTTGTACCAGGTGGGCTGTAACTTACTGCAACAGAAGCAAGAGCAAGGATATTTTACAGGCTTTTGGTTTTGCCTTTTTGTTGCTGTTGTCCTGGGGGGAAACAAAACTCTGCACTAGCAAGCAGAAACTGCCAGTTTCAAGGAAAAGGTACAGGTGCATGAAGGCAGTAGGAGAAAAGCGGTGAGGCTTGTGGCAATGAGAAGACAAAACCAGATGCAGTTGCAAACAAAAATCTCTGTCCCTCAAGTACTGATTTGTGTGCATCTTCTTTTTCTGGTGGTTAGGCATCCCATTCCTGGAGAATGTGTAAGACTAATGTCTAAAATATGATGACAGTGAAATTCTATCAGATTTGAAAAAGGCCATTTGTTCGAGGAAGCAGTCTACAAATGGTTACATTGTGCAATGGTAGAAAGCTAAATAATATGACGTTATTATCATTTAACATTGGACATCAAGATGTGGCATTGTCAGACTGAGGAGCCTGAATGAGAGCCGTAAATACATTATGAACTAAATTATTCAAGTAGCACTTAAGTAGTAGATTTTCATTTTAGAAGGTAGTTTCCCTGTCAGATGCAGTATGAAAGACTTTGCAGGAATTATGATGTCTAGAAACATTTGAAAGAATTTGTAGTCTTTTTTTTTTTTTTTTTTTTTTTTTTCTTTTGTCTGCAGAACTGATATATCTGCAGCCTGTGACAGGAAAGCAGACAAAATTACCAGAAGTTGATCTTGCAGGATTTCTATCCAAGATGAGAAATACTAAGGCTGGTATCTCCTAGAAATAATATTCCCTTTGAAAATTTTAGACACATTTTTCAGACTTACGAATTCAAAATAGTTAACCTTTACGTTTCTGAAGGCATGTCTGAACACAAGCTGGTTGAATCAGAACAAGGATCTGCATGCAGATCATGCCTTGTGTTAGTTACACAACAGGTCAGATTAAACGGTCTTTTCTTGCTTCAAAAATTCTATGAACCAAATCCAGTTTCTGAACTTTGGAAGCATCTCAGATTTTCTTTTCATATGCAAATTATGTCTATTTTTTTCCCAGAGCAGTTACAAATCATCTGCAATCAATGTCATTAGGATGGGATCAGGTTAAATCCAGTTCACTGAATTAAACCGTTTCATTGGCTTTAGTTTCTTTGAAGACTACAGGAAGCATTTGTGTAAAATAATCAAAGTATTAATTACTGCTGTGAAATATACACCTGAACACAGTGTAGACTATATTACCACGGGCAATAGAAATGTGAACTCACTCAAGGGTTAGATCATGACAGTTGTATCTCAAAGGGGGTTGCCACTTGTCCCATAGAAAAATCAGACTTCTCACAATACATTCTCAAGTCCCACATCCTGTTTTGGAGGTGCAGACTATTGCTTAACTTGTATTTTCCACTGCTATATGAAAAAAAGAGTGAGATCTGGCAACAGTACTGCTACAAAAATCTTTCATTTGTCCCTAAGGCATTGCTGCTGCTTTCCTTGATGGATGGGAACACCTGCTTTGTTTCTAGAGGTTGCAGCTGGAGCCAACATCACCCCAACAGAACTGCTAGTGATAGGATTTTCTCCCATTTGAGAGAAGTGCCCAAATGAAGATCTTGTGATATGTGTTACTGAATGCCTCCATTTTCTTCTGCATCTGACAAGGTGAGCTACTATTGCAGTATCTCTCTAATCCTGATCTAGCACATCTGACTGATCCAGGAAAATTCAGAATCATTCAGGGCTGGGTGTTAAGTGATCACTACAGCTAAGTGCATTTAAAAAAAAAAAAAAGATAGGCATGGTTTTGGGAGAGGCCACCCCTGATCCATGCACGGCTTCCCCAGCTGTTGCCAAGGCTCCGTAAAGCTTTGGCAACATTTTTTGGTGAATGTAGATAGTGTATTGGCACTGTGGCAATGGTATTTATTTCCCTTATGCTTAGCAACTTCTTAGTTGTCCCTTCATGAAAGAAAGGGACATTTGTGTCCAGTACGTTTTTAAATGTTTTGTCTGACACTGTAATCCTGATCACTTAGTAAATGCAGAGAATGTCGGTTGCAATGTCTGTATGACCCACCTGAATGATACTTTAGCTTCACATAGATAATTGCTGGGGCAACTGTGCTGGTGAAGCTTTAGAGGTGGAGAAATGAAGACACATCCTCCTAGGATACTATTTTCAAAATGAAAAGACCGTAAGAGGAGGGAATTGAAGAGGCAGAACTAAGAGTCCTGAAGGCTGTTACTTTACAATGTAGTGAAGAAGCTTAGTGCCCCAGCTTATGTGAACAGTTAACTAAAATAGTTTGGTCCTAGATCTTCATGGCGATATATCAAATACAATATTATTTTACATAACTTCAAGTAGTAAATTTTATTATGATTATAAATGATAGACATTAATGGATCATTAATCCATATAATAATCCTGCATTTTCATAAAACAATTTCAATTCATTTAAAATTCTCCCTAAGAACCTTTCTGACACCCTCTACCAGAAAGTGACTTTATTTTATTTATCCCTAATCGTTGCACACTTCCTTGGTTCCACTAATTACTGCTTCAATTCTCAACTGTTTGTTCAGATCACCTTTAACTGTAATTCCCATAAATTAAAACACAGCACCAGCTTGTCAGGCTTCAGATGAATGTCTGAATGTATTAACCAAAGTATATACTATAAGATAATGCCCAGGAAGGTTCCATGCATGAATCATGTGATGATACTCTATAGAACACAGTTACATTTCTTGCTACACTATGTATAATTACTCAGGCAGGTGTTTACTGTCTTAAATAATCAGTCGATTAATTCATGTCTCAAGATAGCCTGAGATCAGCAGTTAATGATTATCCTCTTTTGCTGAATTTTGGCAACTTTTTTTCTCTAACCATGACCTCATCAAATGCTGATCATTAAAGTTCTGAAGTTATTAACTGACACAAAGGTCCTTGGCTAAAAAGATAATAAATGAGGTTGTATGGTTTGATCCACTACTTTTGAAAGCAGTGGCCTGGTCTTAAGGGAAAGAAAAAACCGTAAGCCCCAAGCGCTCATTGTTTACCTTTGTGTACTATGCAAGTTTTAACTGAAGTCCATGGTTTGTGGTTGATATCAATTGGCCAGGTTCCACAAAAGTGAGGAAACTGAGCTCAACCTAATGCAACAAAACTGCTCACAATAAAATGAGTAAATAAGCATAGGCACAAATCTCAAAGATCAAGATCCTGAAATATGTTGCATTCCCTTGTAAAGTAGATTAGCATATTGGATATAAAGTGGTATAATAAGGGCTCAAAACTATCCACGCAAATTTGGAAAAAGTCTAACTGCTTAGTCTTTCAAACTCAGGTCTTTTTTCGTGATGGATTGCAGTCTGAAAATGTGTACGTGTGTGTTTTGTTTATTAAGTCGGGATAAAGAATACAGTGGGATAAATTATGAACTTGCGCAGTCATGGCTGGGAAGTTACATTTTGAAAGTATAAAGCAACTTTTTCATCGTTCAGATTCTTTTTACCTTTCTGTAAACCTATTCCTAAATGCACTTAAGCACAGATACATCATTTATAGCTGCCTCCACTACATTTCAACCTCCTGATCCAGTTGTATTTCTGGATTCATCTTCATCACTCAGAGACTTATATCGGTAAAGAATCAGTATATTCCTTGCCTTACCTCTATTCACGTACGCTGCTAGTGTTTCACTACTATCAGGAGCAGTGTGCTCCCCCGAATACTACTTGTCTCAAGCTCCCACTTACGAAACAATGACTGCCTACTTACAGATTAAAGTCCTGCATGCCTATCATACTGAAATTCTGTTCATAAAGCTTTCTGGAGTTTTATTCCAACCACTTCTGTGTCATTTCCGTGCTTATTGAACTACAGCGGTCACCCATTATGAACCATATAAATAGGCATACACAAAACCATATAAATAGGCATCAACAAACTGCCAATAATTTAACAAATGCTGTATATGGAACAACATATGAGCAATTTTATGATTTCTGTAAGTGAAGCTGTCAAGAACTGGGTTTTCCTCTTTTGAGCTACAGGATCAAAGACTTGTAATGCTTCTGGATCCAAAAAGTTTGTCAAACTTGGCATAACTTCATAGCCACGTTAGGGGAGATCTGAATTAAACATATTGAGATTCTCTTGTAATTTCATTTAGTAGAACAAATACATTCTTGTAAAGTGCATCTTTCTTTAACTTTGAAAATTAATTAGTAAATTGACCTAATATCTCAGGACAAACTGCCAGCTCTGCAATGAGATCAAATAGTGATGAATAAGAATAATCCAAACAAGTATATTCTAATCATTTGATCCTGAATTATGGTCTAGTGTTCTGAAAGCCTGAAAGCAGCTATGTGAGGAACCATTTGAGTTTGCTTAGTTGAGTTATTTTTTATAATTTCTGTGGAGCTCTCATTTGACAATATTTTAATTGTACTTTTCATCAGGCTTCTGTTCACTTTTGATCCTCTTTTTGGGCTTTTTTCTTTTAAAATTTTCTTTGAATAGTCCAAGTTTACTTCAATATTTTCCAGGCAGATATTTGGTAAGATTCACTTTTGAGACTCTTTGGTGTAAGCTGATTCTTGACAATACAGAAAGTATTTCAAATATATATGGAAATGCTTCGGTATTTTCCTGCTGTTTGTCAAAAAGATTTTTGCTTTTACAGAGGTGTTTATCCCTTGATCTTCACCTTCTGATTGGTACAATTTTTTTTAAAATACATAGGTTTTTTTCCTTACTGTGTAAAAATAATTTGAATAATTATCATATTTCTTCACTGAAGTATTGCTGCGCTTTAAAAAAATGCTTATCCAAAGAATATCTGTGGTGACTTTTTCTTTGTTTGCTCTGAAAATAAATGATCATGAATCAGTTACTGGATTTCCCAAGGCTTGGATATCTTGGAATTAAGGCACGATATGCTTCCGAACTTTATCCAAGATCCAAAGACAAAAGCGCTTGAAAGAAATCTCTTTAAGGAATCAGTTCAAAATTCGTATGAATCCAAAACCAATGCTGCTTTGAATGCAGCCTGTGTCTGCAAACTTTCCACTTCCTTGGATCTGGACATGTTTAGAAGTGATGGTCATAAAGAAATCTGCAACCAGTTTCTTTATTGGTCCAATTCATGTATGAACCATCTTCACAGAAATAGGACAAACCTCATTAAGTATTTGCAATGTCTTTGCTTTTCCACATTCACAGAAAGAGACTCTCTTTTCTGGCACCTAACTCACGGAGCAGGAGAAAGGGTGGCATACAGAAGCCATGCACATTTTACCTAGTACAAAAGATTTAGGCTCTGTCTCTATGAATGATCATCTATAATATTCCAAAATTATTACTTTCTGGACTATGTACTTAATCCTGCTACTTTTTAGCTCCTGGTGTGTAAAGAATGTAGTATGCAAGGTGGGTAATGCTAATCTACCTAAAAATAAAGACTTATAAAAGTATTTGTGGGGATGTCATTGTTCAATGATAAAGCTCTAATTGCAGAATGCAGTGAATGTTTTAAGGTGATTACTTTACTACATCTACTTTCTTGTTCTGCAAGCAAAACAAGAATAAATTGTCATTACAATGACAATTTATTGTATACTAAAACACAGTCTTTACAACTGAAAGGCTAAATGATAGAATAACTCTAAGAAGACACATAAGGAAGTCTAGAAATAAGGATTTGTTTGCGGGCTTTTTTCTGCCTTCCTTTTGAAATTTTAATGTATGTGCTTTGCATGGGCACTGTAAAATAAGCTGGTTTTAGGACATTTCTGAATGGGAGAGAAGTCATTTGACATAATAGCAAATACCTTTGCAAGTCTTCAAGCTGTTCTATTCAATATACAGTGTTATAATTTTGCCACATAGGGCACGCAAGGAAATGATAAAAAAAAAAGTTGAATTATGATGTGGTGATACTGTAAATGGACTATGATTTTACAATGGATATGTTTTTCTGAATCTGAAAAGAATAGAAATTATATGTAGTCTGTTTGGTGTGTTTTGCAAACCATCCTATTAAAATTTTATTACACATTAGAAGAAAAATAAGAGTACTGGAGGAGTCTGGCAAAGAACGTTTACCAAAAGTTATCCAAACAGTGTATTTTACATTTGTATTCTTTAAAGACTCATCTGTGCCTATTTCTTTTGTCTCCTACAGCTACAGAAGTGATTTCAGTAGTTGTATTTTAAAATCAAATATTGAAAATAAGCCTGTAAAGATCAATAAAAAGCTAAATTATTCAGTACCAGGCAGAACAAAACTTCTTGTTCCACCTTTTTTGTTATTAAATATTGAAATAAAGCCTCTGAGTATTTCTTAAGTAGAGGGGTATTTTAGTATCTTTATATAAAAAAACAAAACAAAACAAAAACAAACAAAAAAACAAACCCTGATTCTAAAATCCACCTAGAGCTGAATGTGTTTTTTTAAAATGCTGTGCTCTCTTTAAATTGTAGATAATTTAAGACTAAAGCCTGTCACGTGCTAAACTTCTCATGTAATACAAGGGGTGGATGTTTGTTATTAATTAACGTTTTGCTGTTATCCAGTCTCCACTTCCTCTGAATTATTACCAGCCACAAAGATCTTATGAATAACTAAAAAAATAGTGTTTTGATTGAAGAAGGGCTCTTTTGTTGTTTTGTGGGGTTTTTGGGTTTTTGTTTGTTTGCTTGTTTTAAATCAAAGTAAGCCTACTTAAAATACATTTGATTGGAGAATATTCACTTTCGCAAAGCAAGAAAAAAAAAATTGGCTTTCTGCCTACAATGCATTTGTTTTGCCTCTGTAAATAACGTTTTCGTATAGCATTAACAGTCCATTTCCTTTCCTCTATGATGATAAATATTTTTCATGTCTGTATTTAGTCCTTAAAACCCCCAAACTAAAGTACTGCAGCCACATAAGACTTGTACATGCTGGGTCTTTCAAGACAGAGTCTGCTAAAATCTAGAAGATTTCTTAGGTCTTAATAGTTTTTTGGGTGGCTCATTTGAATTCAGACCTCTGATGTGCCTTGCCTTTGCAAAGTGCACTACAACACCACAAGCTTCTGGGGTTATAAGGCTGTTCTAGTCTTCATAAATTGTAGCATTTTCTGTTGTTTCAGTTAATTCTCTTTTGTTGTTTTTTCTTTTTTTCTTTTTTTTCTATTGATATAGAGAAATGGAGAATTTGCAGTCTTCTGTTCGTGTGATCATTGAGTGCTTTATGTGAGGCCTCATATAAAATTAACAGAATTTAGAGAGGAAAGTAGAGAACATGAATATTCCAGTGGTTGGAAGAGAGATACTAAGATAGAAAGCAGTCCATTTTAAATTTTTTAATGAGCCTTTAAAATATACTGAGTCTTGCACCATGTAATACAGTATAGTATATCATAGCACATCCCCCAATGTATGGCCAATGGCTGGGGTGGGGATATCCCTGTGTTTCTTTCCTTTTGAGTTCTGTTAGCCAATTTATAAGTAAAAATCAAGACCTGGATCAGACTGGCATACTGCAAGGTGATGTCAGTCAGTAGCCCGCACCAGTTAGCAATCTTCTCTTTCACAACTGGTATGTCAGCAGAGATGTAATCTTGAGATTTCTGTTGATTTGTCTTTGGTGAACAGCACAGTATGACACAGCTGGCTCTCCAGGAGAAGGCAGCTTGCCATCGGTGACAGTGAATTATGTAGCAAGGTGATGGATACCATCGGATGGAGGACAAACCAACAGGCAGGTAAAAGGCACAAAAGCAACCTAGGCCACACAGTGAGAAATAGGTGGTAAGCCTGTTCAGGGCTATGGGGGTTTGTGAAGATGTTTGGTAGAAGAGAGCATCATCAGAGGCCAAGGAAAGCATGCGTGCTCTGACCACTGAGGAGATGGGGAACAAGCAGGTGATGGCAATGGAGAGGCAAGTTGTTTGATAAGATGGTGGAGGTGACCACCTGGTAAAGACAGCCCCTAAGAAGAGAGCTGCGTGCATTACTCCATCCATTACACACTGCCGGGCATGCAATTAGGCTGCAGTGAAGCAATCATTAAAAGGCTAATTGTGTAACATGCAGCATTATGGGGGGCACAACCCCAATCTTTTTCTTGCTCGCTGTTCAACCAGTGGGATTTTTTCCTCCTCCCTCTGCTTGTGAGGCACTTATGTTAATATAGTGTAGCTTTCAACACTGCAAAGACGACTTTGGTTGAATGAAACTGGACTTTTTGTGAAGTACAGGTTGAAAACAGTTATGCTTTTCTTCCTTTGTCACTGGGTGAGATAGCACACATGATGAGTTAGGAGCTGCATTGCATGCTTGTTGCATAACATAATGTGTACTACAGAAGATGCAGCTCACCGTTTGGGAAGGTTTACTTCTAGCAGCTTGCAGCAAACTCACGTGTCATGTGTGCTGCTTTTCCAGTCATTACAACACAGTCATTTGTGTCATGGCTTTCTTTCACATGGCCAGGCCATAGCATGTGCTGAAGTAACAAACTATAATTTATTTTTACCGAGAAAGGCAATTCCTGAAATTTGCAATGTTTGGTGCTTGTTCATTTTCCCTGTCTAGCAATGGATGGTGGTGTACAAGTTCAGAAGTTTCTAGCCTTGGAGAAGGTAGAAAATTGTGACCATTTCTACTTAAGTTTAGTATTTCTACCACAAAATGTAAAAAGGAAAAAAACTGAGTGGGGAAGTAACACAAGTGACTTACAACAGAAATGCAGAAGGCAATATGAAAGATTAATTTGAGTCTTAAATATATTCTACATCTCAGCATTGCAATGGACTCTTCAAGTGTCCCCATTGCAGCTAATACCATTTTGAAAATACGGCTTTCCTAGCATTACTTTATTGTTCGACTACTTTACCATGACTTCATGGTTTCTGTACGGGGGGGGTATAGCGTTGCATGTGTTGATCTGAAAGTTAGTACCAATTTGTCACTGCCACCACCTAAATAGCAGCTAGTTCTTTCAATATTATGCTATTGCAAAAGTGCAGGGCTTTTTATTTTATTTTTCTTCTCATTTCTTAGCCTTATGATTCTCACTTCTTGGCTTAAGCCTTGTCAGGTATATTCATAAGGTGTTTCTGACCTTCTGCAATTCAAGAAGGAAAAAGAAAGAACCTTATAGTGTGTGTAAATATCAATAAATAACACAACGTTTATCCACATGGAAAGTTCTGGCATTGTAAAGACAGTTCTGTACAGGTTTTACTGACAGGTTTAATAAAATTTCCAGGCCTTCTTCTTTTCCATGGTTGTGGAGGTTTTGGATATTTTTTTTGGTTGGGTTTTTGGGTTTTTTTGTTTGTTTTGTTTTGTTTAGTCTGGAAGTGCTAACTGATGGATAAAATAGGTTTATGTTGTATTATTTATTTGGAAAATCTGCTGCCAGTTTCCGCAGCAGCTCAGAGATCTAAAAAGGTGAGTGAATTTTAAATATTTAAAATCCAGTGCCACCACAAATAGCTTATATTGGAAAGTCCAAAGACAGTGAGGAGAATCATCTTGTGGATGCTTGTTACGTCCACAGAGGAGGAAAGGAAGAGATACTATCTGTATCTGCAAGGAGGGAGGCAGTAATGCAGTTACTACATAGATGTTGAGAGCAATGCAGTGTTTACAGACATGAGAGAGCCAAGGGAGTATATTAGCTTAGTGTGGACCCCGATACAATATAACCGCCTTTTCCCATATGAGAAGATATATTTGCAGATGTAACCAATATTTCTTAAACGTCAAACTTTGCTGGCTTGCAAATTGCAAGATGTTTGTCATTTATCATACCTTTTAGACCACTCTTGTGGCCTGTCACTATAGCAACTCTATTGGCTTCTACAGCAACACCTGGTCCTATCAGTAGCTTTACCCTGTTGAAGTTTCTTCATAAATAATCTATGTGAAAGTGAATGTAGCTGTCATGTTAATTTGTGGCTAACCTGGTTCTGGCAAGTTTATAATTATATTTATGAAGCAAATAAAACAGATTGTTTGCTTTTTCTTCAGCGATGACTTAACACAAACTGACAGAAACAAATAAAAGAAGCTTTACTAATCACAGTCAAAGTAAAAAAGAATGTCACAAGGATGTTCGAGTTACTATCTCACAAATACATTCCTTAATCTGGCCTACTGTCTGTCTGACCTCTAGTTAATAGACATAGTGTTGCCCTTTACAAAGTGTGTTTACCTTCACAGTAAATGCTATATACAACCTTTGATTGCTTAATTCCCTTCCTCCTCCACTTCGCCCCTTCAACTCTTTTCCAATCTTGTCCCCGTGCCAGTCTTGTCCCCATCTGTTAAAGTTTGGGATAGCATCCATGGATGACAAAGTAACATCTATGTTTAAAAATGCTACCTTAAATCTAGAAGGACACAGTTGAGCTAAGCTTCTATTCACCACTCAGATTAAATGTGGGTAATAGTAGGCTGAAGGTTTGCATTTCCCCCGAGTTCCAGTGTCTCCTCTCTAGATTTGGTCTTCATTTTGTGGCAGACCTTTTCATACACAGGTCAAAGAATCGCTAGCTTTAGAAGGAGTCAAAAATTGTAAATTGTGTTAATGCTTTTTCATGGCTCTTGATACCTGAATATATGGGTGGGAGGTAGCTGGAGTAGGAGAAGTCTGCAATTCTACCTTTCTGTTGCTTCAGCAGACAGTCTGACTAGAAAATGCAATATTGCCGGTATAAAGTAGTAGCAAATAATCTGAGACTGAAAATAAACTATTTGAGAAATTGTAAGGGAAAAGTGTGCCCACAGGACATAATATCTTCTGGAATTACTCCTTATACATCACTGTTCGAGTCTGATGAAAACTTTCTGATTACTTTCAGAGAACGAGATTGTTATCTCTTCAGCCAAGATAAACAGCTAAGTTCACAAAGTACTGATTGTCATCAGTGGGCACTGCAGTTTGGCACTGAAAAAGATACGCAGATGACATAATTATAGTTCCTTTTCTCTATTCTTGTTTGACAAAATGACTATTTAAACTATTAGTAAATTTTATAGATTATGTTTCTGTTTATACAGATATTCTGCACTGTATTTATCTCTCTGGCAACTGAAATAAACTTATTTTATCTGTTAAAGGATTACTAAGGCATATGTTTAATTTATTTGAGATTCTATTTTTACTATTTCCTGTATTACAGGAGACCTTCATTAACTTAGAGCAATGCGACACTTTTTTAGTTCACATCATATAGAACAATTTGTCATTTCATAATTATACCATCCTGCCAATTATTCTTCCTGCCATTCTCTGAAAAGAATTCTTTAAATACAGTATATATGACATGACTCACAAAACCAAAGTAACCAAATCAACTGAAATCAAAGTAAACCTTTTTTCAGGAGTTAAATGAAATCAGTCTGTACAAGACAGCTACAACTCACGTTGTAGGATTTTGGCTATAGAAAATTAGCTTCTTCAGTTTGGTGCCTCTTCTTTTACAAATGCCAGTTCAGTTAAGAGTGTCTGTGAGTTTCTGTGTATATAATTCATAGAGGAATTACATCTGGAGATGCTGCCTACTGAAATAGCTGACCTGCTTTTATCCCCTGAAGGATATTCGTTCAACACATCCCCTGAAAAAAAGGATTTGCTACTTCATCATAGTAGCAACAACGAAACACATGCATAAAAATCTTCTTGAGCTGAACAAGGCCATTTATGCAGGAGCAGTGAGTGAGAATGTAATAGAAAATGAGAGACACAGAAAAGGAACCCCTTTGTCAGCTTCCTCTCCATGGTGTGTACGAGTCAGAGAGGACGGTCTGCCTCTGTCACTAGAATGCAAAGTCCAGCTGGTGACTCTGACCTTACTACTTCTGGTGCGTACAAAGAGAGGACAATCCCTATAAACTATGTATCTCATTAGCATTTTGAAAGAACTCCTTTCTGAAAGCTGAAGGGAGTTACGAATATGGGTGATTGGGTACAGTTTTAGGTATCGATACATGTACAGATGTCTGAGCAGCCTGTTGTGTGAAAATAAAGATATTAGACCAGACCTTGATATATTGATTTAATAATCTCACATGTATTGGATATCAATTCAATAACTCACTGGCCAAAAATGTGATTACCACTGCACGTATATCTTTAAGATCAAGTTATCATATGATCCTGAAACAATATTCAAAACAGAATCCAAAAGGTATTGCATGGAAAGGCTCTTCAGTCTACATGGGACAGGGGTCCTAGGAGAGCCAGCGTAAAGATTAGCTCTTATCCAAACCGGTAATACCACTTATTTTGGAAAAGAAATGTCATGCAGTTCTCTACTCTTCCCAGGCTCAATACCCAGAGGGGAACCAGAAGCAACATGCCTGCTCCTTTAGCTGTGCGCAGTTTCTGCTTGATGTGTCTTGGGTTGTTCTTTCAGGAGTCTGACTTGTGGAGTGAGTCGAAGTGTAGAGGTGCTGAGAATTCAGAAATCATCTACAAAAGGAAGAAATAAGGTAATTATGCGTGTACTTTAGTCTTTACAGTGTACTGTAACTCTTTAACATTTGGCAGTGAAAGGAGCTGAAGTGTATTGCTAATGTCTACCATAACCAGCTAAATTATTATGCATACCTGGAATGTTTTTTAGGGCAAATGAAGATCAAGAAATGGATGGGGGTGCAGGGGGGAGAGAGCGAGAGGGAAGATGCATCTCCAGAGTCTCTATTAAGAACCATTAGGTTCAGATTTTACTTACGTTCTTCACACGTGTCTGTGTGAAAATGGTAACACTTCTCATTATACTTTTTAAGAACGTTGCAACATTTTAAAATGTTACGTAGATTTTCTGGTAAGACTTATCCCATTGTCTACAGTAGAACTGCTCATGTAAAAAGGTGAGTGAGATTATTTTGTTGTCTTTTGACTTCTTGCTTAGTCTGTCTACCTTAATTCTAATATCATCTGTCTTTAAGAATCAGTGTTTCTGCAGTCTTTCCAGTTTCTTCTTGACTACTGTTAGTAATTTTTACATTCAGATTTGGAAAACACCATATACAGGCCTGCTCTTCCCTGTTTTCTTTTTCTTACGAAGGTAGGAAAAGTACAGGATGTCATGTTTGTTATATGAGAGAAAAGGGATGGCTTTAAAAAGAAGGGAAGAATTTGACTAAATATGCTTTTTTAGTACAAATATGACTCAGCAATTAAATTTGATTTGATGATGAAAAAAACATCAAGAACAAAAGCCAAATAAATTATCTACTACAATAGGGAGTAACCCTTCCCCCCCGTTGTATTTTAACAGCATCAAATGATGATTTTCCCCTTCCTTACACACAACCTTACAAGCAGCTTTCTAAACTTGAAGACTTTTAAGAAGTACCTGCAGATAATTAACGAGCCACAACAAATAAATCTTACTATCACTTTGTGGAGTTTCTACAAATCTCTTAATTTATAGCTACTTACTTGGGGTGGGGGGGAAAAAGGCAATTTAAAATAATTATTTTCAAAATTTAAAAAATTTATTAACTTGGTATTCTGGTATTCTTGGTATAGTGTCAGTAGTAATTCTATATTGATATGGAGCTGAGCAATGGTATGCCTATATTGTGCTGGAACAGCAGAAACTTATTCTAATTGTTATTGATTACTCCAACCTACAGCAGTTTCACAAATATTTCTGAGCTTATAAAAATATGAAGTTTCTATCTGTGTCTCTTTGAATTTGCAGGATACGTTGTACTTGTTTTTCTTCAAATGATTGCCTCTGTCTAAAGTTACTTTTTTATGATTATTTATTTTTTCTCCTTGTTTTAGTTAGCAGGAAAATGTTGCACAGTGACCCATGTGATCTCAAATCTCAAAGCTTTTCCCACCAATTGATCAAAACAGATCTTAGGTGGCAAACTGCTGTTTGAGGTTATAATTCTGGGGTGGTTGGTAAGCTGATTTAAGGTAGCTAATACCGTTCATCACTGAAATAAGAAAGCCTGTGGGACTGAAGAACTGGGTAACTTTAAATCTCAGGTTAAGTAGGAAAGTTCAAGTGTACATCTGAAATAAGAGCAAATGCCCCACCCCAAATATTCTCAGCATAAAGCACAACATATTTTGATCAGAGAGTATCTAATGTGATGCTTGCAAACTTCATAAAATATACATATCCTTCCCTGTCTGATCTTAAAACATTTAGGCTTTAAAGAAATTATTATGAAGTGTCTCATGTTTATGTGTTTTTGCTCTTTTTATTGCATTTTCGGGTAGAGAGGAAAGATAATAAAATAAAAGGACCTTGTAAAGAAAGGAAGCAAATTCTTGTTTATAAAATGAAAATGAATACTACCAAAAAACCCAGAAAGTATAGAGGAGCCTTAAATGCTTCTATAGGAATGATTGTATCTACAGTACACTTCAAACTAGGTATTTTAAAGCTAGGTGTGAATAGGAGTCCAACTCAGAACGTTTATTGAACAGCCTGCAGTTTCCTTGTATACACACCTGGGGTTCCTTCCCGTGGAAATCGAGGAGTGTGAAGATGGTGCACAGCCACGTCTTGACCCAATGAGTGCTGGGTGGAGGAAGGCCCGGCATGCACTTGGGCCTAGAAACGGTGAGGTGTCCCCACTTCAGATGTATCCGGTGCCCATTAACTTACCTCTCGTTCTCTACAAGGCAGGTCAGCCCACAGGGCTGCTGCAACAGGGCTGCTCTCCAGTAATTAGGTAGCATGGCTGCTGCTGCTGTCCCACAAGTGTCCCCTAAACTGGGTGGGATGCTACTTTGAAAGGGATATCCACAGCAAAGAGAGGATGGAAACAGCATTAAGTGAAATACCTGTGTTAAAGGTACTCACTCTGATTGTGTCACCCTTGGTAAAGCTGGCAGTGCAGCTCTGTGCCTTCTGCTGAAGGGAGGGCAATGAAAACAGGAGGGAAGAAACAGGAACAGTCGGTCTGGGAAGGGGCAGCACCCAGGTCTGGCAGCACCGAGAGGTGAAAAACAACCCTTTGCATCACTCTGCCGGTGCAGCAGACTGGAGGAACAAGAAAGAGATGTTCAGCTGACCTGAGTGTAGCAGGGAATGGGGGCTTTGGGACGGCGTACTTGGCTTCTCTGTTTGCTCTGCCTGTGGCCACTCGCTGGCCCTCGATGTGTGTTTTTAGCCGTCTTTTCTCCCACTGTAGTAACCTGGCACGCTGTGGCTTACTACCAGTAGTTGCTGGGCCCTAATTTATCCTCTTTGAGATCTGGTTATGGAATCAAGTCCCACTTCAGCTGAGCCCACAACCTTGTCAGTGATTCTCCCTTGGTACTCTGGCTCCTTACACCATCACACTGCAGCGGCACTGGTGCGGTGGTGTAATACAGAGCTATCTCTGAAAATTGTGGCATGTTTTGGAAGTAAGATGTATGCAAAAAGGTGAAATGATATGAACCTGAGTGACAAATTCAGGAATGATGGGAATACAGTGTAATTTTTGTTTTGGAAGGGCCTCCATCTATGCTTCAAAGTTATTCTAATAACCAGATTTCCTGGCTTCCTACATTTACTTAGGCTTACTTATCCTGGTCATCTGGTTTTGTTTGTTCTGCAAACACCTTTCTGTTCCCCCACCCCCCCGAGTGATTTTTCAACCTATTCAGCAGTTTGATTTTGAGAGAAAAAGGTTTTTCAAACCTTTCAGAGGTTTGAACTGCCTGCAGTTTTCAGTGGCTGTCTGCAGGGGGAGGACATTATGTCAGTGATGAGAATTAGGGGAAAAAATAAGGGGAGCTTGAGTTGATCTGTTTTGTTTATGTGCTAGATGAGTTACTCAAAATATTGGTGGCTCAGATCAGTCATGGCTGTTTCTTCTTCTTTCTTAATAGGTTTTGGGGGGAGATGGGAGAGGGATGGGAGAGCAGCTGGAGGAGTTTAGAGGATCTGAGGGAAGGACTTAATATTCCAAAATTGAGAAAGATAGGTATTGGAATGCATAGGGAAGAACAAGAGTTACTGTAGAGCGGGACAGGGGATAAAAGGATGTAAGTCATAAATCTATAGGAAGAACTTTGTTAGCCATACTCCTTATGAAAGAAGTATTTTAAATGCAGAAATTTTCTGAAGTCTCAGATGTTTTCATTAATCTCCAGGTTAGCACTTTAAAAAGGTTTGCTATAAATTCAGCAGTTGATAGTTTTCTCCCATTGGTGCAAGACTTCCCTGTATTAGATTTTACACCTCCTATTTTTTTTTTTTTTTCCCCCAGAATTAGCACCAAGCAGCTATATGCCACATGCACGTTTCTCTATTATAGGCACACCCCAGGAAGCTCATTAAGTTTTCTTTATGGCTCCTGTGCACTGCTGGAACCATACCTAAGTGGAGTGTTTGACTATCAGTGATTAGATACCATGAGGGCATATACTTTAGAAAATATCATAGTTGGCATACAGAAATAGACAAGTATAACAGCACTGCAGAGGACCATTTGTTCAACAGGCATTTCAGTTGCATAAACAGTAACACTTACCAAGTTCCTGACAGTGGCTTCCAGCTTCAATAGAAAAATCGCTTCTGAAGGAGCTTCTGTGTAAACATACAGTATGGCAGAAATACATGTATCCTAAATTCAAGAAAATTGTGGATGTCAGAGATGAGCAGATTCCTACTAGTTTAAAATTTTACTGTTTATAAGTCTGAGTGATTTGGTGTAAAATACTTCTTTGAAGGGAAATACCCATGTGAGAAATATGACACTGGTGGAATATTTGGTGGGTTATTGGGGGAGAATAATCTTCTTGTTCAAATATTCTGGTTTAACATGATGCTTATTGTAAAGACCTTAAGTGACAGACTGGAATAATACCAACAGATAGGCTAGTCCTGAAGCAAAACAGGCCAGGTTTGTAACTCTTATTATGAGTTTTTATTAGTTCTTGCGTTGGTGATCATGAGGAACTGGTGCTGTTGTCAAGGTAATCTTTGATAGTACTCTGGTAAAAGTACTACAGAGAAATATTTTCCTTCTTCCTTTGTTCTTTCCCTTTTTCCCAAAATTTCTGATTATCTGTTAATGTTCTTCAGTTGTTTTTTCCATAGCCAGTCATCTTTTCTATTCTAGAGCTTCCTACTTTCTTCTGCAGCCACACTACTGTAGTTTCATTGCACAGTTTTTGTTACATTTGAGTGGATGGGCTGATCTTTCATCCTAAAATTACAGTTTCCAACACTTATAAGACGACAATAATAAAATGACAGAGAAGATCATACAGAGATCATGCTGTACAGTCTGTGTTAAAATGTTATCAGGCAGCACCCACAAAGGTGCTTGTATCACCCATGTTTGAAACTGTCTTGGAAAAAGTTAGCCAATACGTTGCAGCTTAGTATTGAGTAGTAGTCTAGCAATGCCATGAGTCAGTGTGTGCTGCTGTCTGTATCAGTATGACTTAGAAATGAAAGTGCATTTGAAACATCTGTCCCCTTCTTTAAATTGTTTGGTACAGTCTAAGTCACCCTAAATAAGTAATCTCTGTTTCGCAGAGCAGCCCTCCTGTTTTTATGTGAAACAACTAAAGGTTCTCAGTAACTTTTAATACAGTCTTATGCAACGAGGTGTAAATTGCACCAAAACCATAAAAAAGTTGATTAGCACAATAATTTTCTGAACCTTTGCCACCTTCATCGTCTTATTAGGGGCGTTGCAGTGATCGCTGGGGCCATCGGGATGCACTCACGGTCACAGGAGGACAGAACTGGGCAGCTCCTGACGTGGCTTCTCCACGCAGCCCACCCGAGCAGTGGCAGAGCGCAGGTCATAGTCGGCACCTTTCTGACCCCACAGCCCCAGGCACAGCTCGGCTTCCCCCATAAGTCAGAATAACCATGAACTGCTCTAATTTCTCTTGGCAGAAAGAGCTCCCTGGAGGCATTTCTCTGTTTCCCAATACTTTGTGTTAGTCAGAGACACTGCTCAAGATACTCTCTGTCTCTGTGTCAAGGACAGGGAATACGTTGCATAAAGCACTTTGCTCAGAGGCCTGTTAAAGGCACCTTTATGTCTCTAATGGACTAGAGCAGTGCATGAGGGATTACTCAGAGGCCAGGAATGATCCCCCCGTTGTTTCAAGAAATATTAGTATCTCACAGACCACATTTTCATTTTCTTATAGCACTTCACAAGCCAAGTGAATGCTTCAGGACAAGTCTGTTATTACTCAGGGACAGTAAAGGATGGGAGGCAATATATATTTACTTCTAGGAAGAGTATCTTCTGTCAATTCTCATTTTTCTCCTTGTTTCTGAGCTTGCCTGGGAGCAATTCTGGCGAGATCTGAAGGAATCGCCACGGGAGGTCACTGTGACAGGAGTCCCTAAGAAGGTCTCAGAGGGCCTCTGATAGGAGATAGGGGGACTTTTTATACTTTCTGTAACAGCTTCTACAAAACGACAAGCTCTTCTTTACCACCCCCCAGTAACAACCCACATACTTGTGTGAGATGGTATAGTATTTCCATACCTGAAACAAAATTAGAGACGATACAGTAATGGGTTCACAGCATGGATTATCTCCATGGCAATATATCATATACTTTGGAAACTACTTGGTCTAGATGAAGTGTGTTAATCCTTTGGGGTTTTTTTCTAACTAGATGAAAAAAAAGATGCCTGAATTACTCTAATCAGCTAATTTGGTACCGTTATTCTTTTTTTCTTTTTTTTAATATCTCCCTTTTCTGTATCCTCCCTGTATCTTTGCTACTCTGTTAAACTGGCATAATAAATTTTCACCCCATCATGTATTACTTTCTTGCCATCAACTACAGGTGAAATTGCAGTTATCCAGCCTCTGTATGAGACAAAAGAAGCACTCTTACACTTTCCTGTTAAGTACCAAATATCTTAGACGTGTAGAAGGTGGAAGCTCTGAGCACATCTCTTTCCCTTTGGGCTATCTTTCAGTGACTTCTGTGCTGTTCTAGTTGGCCCTGGCCTGCTAATACCTGGTTAGAAACCAAGAGAATAAATGAACTCATGATGGTTAACTATTTACCACCCCCCATTCTATGTTTTATATATTCTTTGTTTTGTAACCCTGTTGCCAGTGTTGGTTTCCAAAAAAAAAAAAAAATCCATAGCAAAGTGTGTCACCTATTGCATTTTCACTTCAATGAAAGGGCAAAGACGCCTTTCTTAAGAGACAGGTTCATCATCAAAGTAATGCACAAAAAAATAAAAGAAAACATTAGAAGAGAATGATAGAAATGTTGGTTGAAAAGGAGGTCACCCTCTGGAGCATTCCTCTCAAACCAGGACTGTTACAAATCCTAGATAAGGTCAGCCAGGGCTTGGTCTGCTGGAGTCTGGAGAGCTAGCCTCTTGGGCTAGCACCTTCCAGCCCTGCCCTTCCCTCCTGATGAGGAACTCTTTCCTCCAGGACGTTCTAGTATCCACCAATACTAAGAAGAGCTGGGCTGCGTTACATTTGTAAGTGCCCTCCAAGTAGCTGTGGGCTGCATAGCCACCTACTCTCTGAACTAAACAAACCCAGATTCCTCAGTTTCTCCTCACAAGTCATGCGCTGTAGGGCTATTATTGTCTTGGTAGTCTTCTGCTGGATTTTCTCCAAATTCTTGACATCTCTCTTGAACTGGAGAGCCCAAAAACTGGTCACGGTATTTTAGGTGAGCCTCAACGAGCACTGTTAAATGGGTATAATAATTTATCTTGCTCTTCTGGCTGTTCTCCTTATAATGTGCATGTGTAGTTGGCCTTGTTATTATGAGAGCACACTCTTCAGCTCATTTTCAGCAAGGCATCCACAGTAACCGCCAGACGTTTTCTAGCATAGCTGGTACTCTGCACGGTGACTTCCAGCCTGTACTGACACACAAGGTTATTTTGCCCTCAGTACAGAACTTCTTGCTTTTCCGTGTTGAACTTCAGTTGGCCTGATTCTGAAGCTTTTCAAGGTCCTTCTGGACTGACTCGCTCAGAGACCAAATCTCTGAAATGTGTTAAAAGTTCAGACTTAGCCAATTTAACCACATTGAATTAAATTTATTACAAGAGCAAGTCTCTTCATTGTTACTAGAGACACATCATGCAGTTAATTTCTTTCCCCTTGCTATAAAACATTTTGAACAAGAGTGTTCTGCTGAAATAAGAGATCTGTGCCTGATCTTGGCCCATGTGCTCTAACTCGTGTTATCGTCTATTCTGTAAACTCCCCTAGGCCTGAGTTTTATCTTCCTTATTTGTTGTACTGCAATCAGTCCAGATCAGGCTAAAGCAAAAAGTTTTACCTAGCCCAGTTCAAAACAGGCATTCCGGATTCTGGCTGGCCCATTTCAAGTATTACTAGTCTTGCAGGTATAGTTAGTTCACAGGCTAATTTATTTCAGAATCATCTTAAGCATCAGCAATTTTTAAAAGGCTACGGTACTAAATTCTGCCAGGACCCAATGCAGCAAATTCTGCTAGTAATGATTGCATTTTATTTCACTAATCAACATTAAAGCTATTCCTCATTTTCAAATGCAAAAAATATGAACAGCATTAAGATCAGAGGTTTGGGGTTTTTTTTATTTTTTTTATTTTTATTGACTTAAAAGGTCTATTTCTTGTTTTACTTCACCACTGAATCATTTCAAAATCATTGAAGCCAAAGGTGTTACACTAGTATAAAATCAATAAGAAGGGAGCTAAAAGGGCCATATTTTCCACATGCAGAGAATGAGAAATGAGAGAGAGGTTTATAATATCATAAACCTTGGAACTCTGTCTGGTAATTACCCCTGCTATGGCCTACCAGGGAAATGACCACCATCTGCTGCTGCCCACCAGCAGGTTTTCAGGTTGCCCTGAAAATACAATCAGGCTGCTAGTATTCACTGGAACTAGCAGTAAACTAATCCTCTCCATTTCAGCTCTTAAGTTTACATGTAGTTGTGTGTAAGACGCAGGCTCAGTCCACACAGAGTTTTCAGGCTCTGAAGCTGTGAAAATTGAAGTAGATCACGTTTGTCCTAAACTTGCTGTTCAGTTTCCCCCTCTGTATTTGTATTTCATTGCTGCTTTTGTTTTTCAATTTCTGGCAAAAAATGGCTACCTGCCCAGGTTTCAGTGTATTGTCTCTGGTTCGTACATTTAGAAGTGTGACTTTTTGTCATAGAGCAGCTTTGAGCTAAAGTTAATCTTTTTCTTTATGTAACTGAGATAAGACTGCTTTTAAAATAAAGAAAAATGTTTCAAGGTTCTGAGGGAGTTTCAGTAATACATACACATGTCTACAAGGAATATACAGAAACTAGTCCATGGTAAGACAAAGTGCGATAAAATCAACTGAAATAAAAGAACCTACAGTAGGAAGAAACGGCACAGAAAAGTTAGATTACAACATGGAGGTGAAATAGAAAAGGAGAGAATCTGTAAAGAATACAGGGGAGCCCTAATTCTAGTTTGGCCATTTCTACGTGCCTCCGACTTTCAATGCAATAATAAAAGGGTACCTTCACAGAAGATTTTCGTAGTAAAATAAGTAGAACAATAATAGAAAAAAATACTGTGCAAGTTCCCAGTACTTCAAAGTACAGCAAAGAAGTACTAATATATTCAACCGATAGCTCCTAAACCTAGACAATACAGAATTTAGGAAAAAAATGGGAATATGAATAAGGCAGAAAGGAGAGAAGCTGCAGAGGGATTCTTTTTTGTTTGCTCTCCCTCCCCCATTTCAGACGGATTAAAGAATTATTAAAAATTAAAATGCAGAATCACTCTCAGACAAACCAAGTGAGAATGGCTTCAGCTGAACAGGGTAATAGCTGGATCCCAGGGGACTCAATTCTTCTTCATCTGTTTTTGGCTATGATATAAAGGGTGTCTCTGAATCATTTGGAGCGGCCTGCAGCAGTAATAATGTATTCCTTAGAGCTGCACCACGCATTGACAGAATGCAGGACAAGAGAGGCAAAAACCACTGGAGAGGCTTTTTGTCAGTGTGAAATGAAGCACTTTGGCTTCTGTGACTGAAAACAAGCCTATGGTGGCATTAGATACAAATTAAGGATGAAAATAGGCTCTGCTCTAAGAGGTATTTCCCAAGAGATAGCCATCTCAGTTTTTGGTCAGTGTTCGGAGGCAAAAAGGGCATAGGGCTCAAGCTGAACTCGAGTAAATCGTGTTTGCAAAATTAGGGTTGTGAATATTTTAGAAAAATGTTGTAAAGTTTTGTTCACTTAATTGTGAAAGTATCATTAGGGATTCAGGTGGAAAATGTTACATTGATAGACAGTAGTGGTACAAGGAAAAATAAATCCACTGGCCTCTCAGGCAGTAATGGGCACTGAACACATCATTTCCACTCCATGACACAGAAAACCCTGTTCCATACATAAGTAGGGAGGAAAATAAGGGTTTATGTATCGTACTAAAACAACCCAGTAGTCTATATTAGGGACTCCCATGCGTAAGCTTAGGAGAGTGAAAGAGTGGAAACTCCTCTAACTCCCTGGCCTACCTCCCTGGCTGGGCGGCTGTTAGTCACACTGCCTTTCGCAAACGCTCCCGCGGCCGGTGCGGAAAATGCAGCCGGTCCTACGGAAGGAAAGAAGGCACAGCGGTTGCCTCTAGCAGTGGGAGGCAGAGGGCACAGTGGAAGGTACTCTCATTGGTATTGGTCTTCTGAGACAGCTGCTGCTTCCCCCCCCCCGTCTTGACTTTCAAGTCCGTGCTTTCCTTCTAATTATAAAATAATAAAGGAACCTCACAGTGGTTCTGTGCAATCATCTCGAGGTTTTAGTCCCAATTCTCTACTCGCAGTATTTTTATTTCGGCATAATTTCCTTCTCTCCAGTGATATTACTCCCCAGTTACGTTGAAACACAACTTTCTGAACTATCCTTATGGATAACGTATAGATGCAAATTCAGCTAAACGTATATTAAGCAATTTATTGCAAGGGCTGCAGTACGTACAAGGAGGAAGATGGAACCTAACATGGAAAAAAGACAGATCGTTGTAACATAATTCTGTTTCTACCTTTGCCCGGAGTGAGTGAAAGATGGCAGAATGCACAACTGTAAAGACAAAAGTACAGTATAATACATTTATCCTTATACCACTCAAGTGAAACAACTGTGAGAAAGATGAGGGTCCTAACCTCACAAGGTATATAAATGATAAATGTGCTATAATATTTCCTATCTCTCTGTATCTTTTCTCCCTTGGTAACGCTGTTATCTCAAGATCTCTGCCACAATATTATAGAATGCATTGTATTGTTTTTTAAGTTGGTGTGCTATCTTTATAAATAAATGTTTAACCTATCAATATGTTAAATGAAAATGCTAACATTCTCTTAGCATGCCTACAAAATGAATAGCATCTTTACAATGCTATTTGATGTGCTGAAGCCTAATGATATTTCTTGTTCAGAGTCTGTAGCCATTCAACTTGAAAACAAATAATTAAAATAAATTATACCCTTAGCGTCTACAAACTAAGGAGGCGAACAAAAATAGCTGCGCAGGAGGGAGGTGAACACAGGGATATCCGTTGACAGCGTTATGAAGACCTCAAAGGGATTCAGATGTTCGCCTGCCTGCAGTGATGTGTGTGAGGAATCCCATGTCAGACTGTTAAGTTTAGCAAACAGGATTTTCAGTAATAGATTTTCAGAAAAATGTGGTTACCCAGGGGGATTGTGTACTTCCCAATTACTCGAACATTCAGAGAGACTTTGGCCTTTTTCTTCTCTGCTCATGTATGCACGTGTGTTTATGCATATAATTGGGTTTGCTTGTTTTCTGTGGTTTTCTGCTTATGTGGTGTTGCGCTCGGTGCAGTGAGAGAGATTTTGTGACCTTTAACACAGCTGTCAGTCACTTTCTATAGGTGCCAGCGCAGATGTGTGCCAGTTTTTCTGGTGTTGATGAGTAACTTTCACAGACGTTGTCATTTCACCTCACAGCTCCTTTTAGTTTTCTTCCTCTGTTGTCTTTTTCAATGCTCAGTGTAAAGTTCCCATGTTCTGGAAACTTCAGGCCCCAAATATTATTAATGCTGAAGGCTCCGAGATGCAGGCCCCTCTGTCGTGCTGAATAGCTAATGACCATGAAGTTTCTACTGCGAGGAAATCATCATTAACAACCCAAAACTCTCAGCTTGGGGCAGGCCGTCCTCTTTAGTCTTTTCCGTGTGTTCCGATATCTGTTTATTGGCGCTCATCGTTTCAGAGGAAGGAGCCAACTGAGGTGATGTATGAGCAGAAACAAGGAGAGAATTTTAATAAGGAAAGCAGCATGGGCCAAGTGGCCTTCTCTGTACTTTAATATGCCTTGTGGTCTTGTTGTCTCCAAACACATCAGACTATAAATAGCTTCGTTTTCACCAGTCTGCTACTCTTGCAGAAGAGAAAAGAGGCATTAGGCAGGACTATACTGTCTTGCTGGGCAAGAACAACCCGCGTCAGCCCCCTCAGCGTGTGAGCTGCTGAGACAGGTCTTCAGGGCACATCCAGATCACAACTGTCCTGCCCATCGAGCACACTGGGGTGTTTGTAGGCATGACATGCACCCCAAAGGGCTTATGTCACCGATGAAAAGGCTTGACCCATTTGCAGCTGTGTGTATACCCAACAAATCAGTCTTTGACAGCTGACGTATAGATGGACTTCCATGATTTATCACCAACTGAAAGGGGGAAAAATTGGAGGGACCAGGACAAACAGGTTTGCAGTGGTCTGCAAAGGAGGTCCCATCCCTCTCCACCCCAAAGGATGTCAGTAGCTGTGCCAGAGCAAGCAGCTGAGCGTGTTCCCAGTCTCTCATTACCTGAATACCTGAAAGAAGATGATATCCCACATGATGATGTCCCACACACTGACTGCAATCCAACATAATTCAAGATCTGGAAGTTAACTTGATGTTGGCCTATAATCTTCAGATGATCTAGGCTTCTCTGAATAAGGCTGGTAACAAGATGTCTCTTTTTCTACCCTGTTCTTCTGTCCCAGCTACTTTCTCAGGAGATCCTAGTCCATCAACAAAAAGTAGAATAATAAAAAGCCGGAGGGAAAAGAAGGAAAGTTTTCACAGAAAAAAAAGAATTAATTCAGATTCAAAAGATGAGGAAAGTTCTGGATAACTTTTGATTGTTTTAAAAATCACTTACTTTCCCTAAACTAATGTCTGGAAATGATTTTTTTGCATTTAAAAAGGAGGTAGTATTTTAGATTTAGCTCTCCTGAGGGAGAACTATTGTTAGCTTGAACTTGTATCAGACTTTTTTTTTTGATGTAAGTTTCATAATTTGGGCATATCAATGAACAGTGCCACACTTAGCAGCTGTATCTATCTGCCTCTTTGGATTTGAAATAGAGTAAGAATACTTCAGTGATTCAGTTGCAAGACCAGAAGTCAGAAGATCTGGGGACAGATCTAAGACTTGTCTGAATTCATCTTAGCTATTTATGGCTTCAGAGTAAGTAACCTAATTTACATCAGCTCAAGACCTGCGCTTTACAACCTCTTCCCATCTATTTCTGACTCTGACAAAAAACCCCACTCTTATGTAAGAAGTCCAGCAAATAACTTAACCCCTGTACCCCAGTTTTCTCTTTTGTAAAATAGGATGATGATGATAATTACTTATGTTCCTTGGACAGTGATAGCAAACAATGGAAATCGAGATTTTCAGAATGAAACATCTGTATGGGAATGATATCTAGGAATATCTTACAAGGAAATGGCATACAGAAACACTTTGATTTTTAGAACCCAAGCCCATTTTGTCCATGTTTTCAACTAATCTAGATCATGACTCTTTAAGGATGGATACCTTCCCCTCCTCACTCTGGTTTCTGTACAGCTCTGGATACACTGATAATAAACTTAACTAAAAATGCAGAGCTACTGATGACATGAGAATGCGCCTGAAGCACAGGTATTGCATTCATTGCCTTTGCCATTTCTTGGCCTATACGTGTCTTTGTAGAAATCAAAGGTTATTTCAGTCCTGAAAATGATGTTGCTGTTATTTCATTGTGCTGAGGTTTTCATGCAGTGCAGTAGCTAAAAGAGGTGAGAGAGCTGTCCATTTTGCAAAGAAAAAGCTGAGACCATCCATTTAATGTCACTTAGGACCTATTACAGCAGAATAATTTGGTCATTTAGAATTTTAGATCAAAGTATAAATAGTCTAAAGCTATACTGCATCCCAGAGGTGAGAAGACGGAGACTATTTGCAGTCATAGTACCAGATGTTTAGCCATTGCTATAAATTCAACAACAAAAACGGAAAATAAAAAGCGAGCTGTTAATTGGGGATATTTGGAGTCGTGTCACAGGTGAAAGATGATCTAAAATGCTGCTTCATAGCATAATGCAATAGTGAAATTAGCACATGTCTATTATCACTGCTTGCAACTCTGCAGGAAACTAATGGAAATAGCTTAATCTTTTCAAGCTCCTCTAAAAGGAGAAATGTAGGATTTCACCTGTGTTACTGAGTTTTCCCTCTGCTCTTTTTCCTCACCAAATTCTTACCACACAGCATATTTTTATTATTTAATAGTAATAAATTGCCTTGACTGTAGATTGAATAAATAACTGTAGGGATCAGAGACCCGATCATTCATTTTTAGAGGCAGCTGTAGCGATCCATTGTGGTAACGGTTAGAAAGAGAAAGGGTGCAGTCCTAAAATTCCCTCTCTTGAACCAGTTTCAGGGAGTTCTCTTTCCAAAGCAGTAAAAGCAAAGGCATTAATTATACATTTCCATTATGACAGAGCCAACATCAGCAGTGACTAAAACATAATTTGTTTAGGTGGCAGTGCAGGCTGTTCTCTGATCAAGTTTTGTTTCCCACAGGGAGGCATCAGTCTTAAATTACACAGCAAGCAGGCAAGAGAAAGGAAGCAAACAATAAAACACTTCCCAGAGGAAGAAAAGAGGAAAATTTGTCTCTCAACGTCCAATTAAATAAATAAATCTACATTTTTTTGTCACTTAACAAAAAATCAGCAATGGGGTTCAGTCTTAATTAACGGAAATGTGTTTTCTGTGGGGCTTCATAGGATTATATTTTAGATTTCCAGTAATAAGTTGCTTTTAATGCACAGGAGCTTTCCCACTGGAAGGAAGGAAAGGATGATAGAAAGAAAAATCCTTGGGAAGTGCTGACAAGTGGGAAACATGGGATACTTGTCCTACTGTAATCCATAAAGATAGGGTTGGATTTTCTTCAGTATGGTATGCACAAAACCAGGACCAGTCTCTATCAGCATATTTAATTGTAAAGGAGCACTGATATCTAAATGTTTATATACAATTAAAGTTGGACTTGCATCTTTCTGAGGAAATATATGTATGTTTTAAGCTAGAATTCAGTAAGCACGGGCCTAATTTTACTTTATCTTCAATTCCAGTGGATCTATTATTTTGCATAAATATATGAACATATTTTAGTACCTTACCGAATCAAAGACCCCGAAGGAATGCTTTTGTTATTTGCTTTTAATTTTTGGCTGCTATAAAGAACCGTTGGTTGTGATTTTCTATTGTAATTTGACTTTTAATATCATATCCCCCGACTGCTTCAGCCTCTATTCGGCGTGCATAAAGCAAATATAAGCTGAGTCCTTGTTATCTCCAACACTTTCAGGAGAAACAATAAAAACTAGGATGAGCTATGTGCCATTTAACAGGAGTATCTTCCTGTTCAACATACCATTCCCCCTCCAATGGAGTTTGCTGGCAATTTTGGATGAATGAATAGACAAATCTAAAAATGCCTGTCATTTACCCCATGCGCAGCAAATACTCCTTTGGGACTGCTATTGTGCAAACTTCGATTATCTCTAATACAAGTGAAAAACCTACATGTCATGAAAACAATTATGGAGAATGTTGTGTGAGCTTAGCAGGTTTGATTTAAGTGAAGTAGTTAATATTTCCTGTTTTTAAAAAGAGAAGAAAAAATGCTTCTGACCACTCAAACTTTCTAAAGCGATGACTAAAGAGAGCAACTGCCAAATACTACTTTGAAAGGGAATGAAAGCAGCATTGTCTTATTGCAGGCTTACACTAGTGTGGTTTATTTTACAATTGAAACATTTAGCCATGCTTTAATTATAAAATTAACTATACTATACTAGTTATTTGGAACCTTAAGATACAGTGATCTAAAAGCATATATCTTGATACATCTGTCAATGGCCAAGTTGCATTGCTGACTGCCCAAAAGAAATGATGAAAACACAGATAAAATGCTATATAAAGCCATAAAAAATGCTAAGCAAGTGGTCTGGGAACAAATGATCTCAATCTTTTACATGCATTCTCTGTTTCATTGCTTGTAACTGAAATAAGGAGCAAAGGATTACTATGAAGGCTGGCTGACCTGGTGTCCCAAGATTACATCACCTCAAGTCAGAATTTTGTGCTCATTACTTAAGTGGCAAAGGCTGCAAATTCCACTGATACATTATTAGAGTACGTAATGCGAGGGGAGGGTGTCCAGGTTACACTATACATGGACACCCCTCTCTGGCTATTCAAGAGGTAGAAACGCTAAAATAGGTCAACTGCTTAGAATACAGTCTGCATCCCCTGTGCTACACACACACTTACCTCTGAAGCATTCCATTAAATTATAACTGGATTTGCCTAGCTGTATTGAAACTGGCTTTCCAATGGCACAACTACATCTCCTAGTGCTGGTGAGCTTTGTGCAAGCAGGCAGATGAACCGCCTGCCTGCCAGCAGTAATTTTCTCCCGAATGTTTCAGGACAGCTGAGACAAAACCAGGGTGTCTCACAGGCACGCCCGTTCACTCTTCCCGTGGTGGAGGATGACTGCAGGAGCAAGGCAGTTCTGCACTGCTGATACGTATTTGCCCGTCTTCAATCAACGTGGTCAGACAACAAAGAGAGACCATATGAAACTGTGGCAAAGAAGTAAAAGATGTGACTCAGAATGAAATGTGAGAAGGATGTTCCGCCAAAAATGTGCTCAAAGGGTCCAACTTTTAAAAGGCAGGATTAATTTCAGTTGGTCTGGTTACGCTCCTGAAATACAGAACTGCAGAGAGACCAGTGAAGTTAGAACCACGAGGTTCAGTCCGTCAGACCAAGAGGGAGCCTTTACAGCCTGACCCATCCAACCCGTCTGTGAAAGCCTTTTGCGAAGGCAGAAAATCAAATGAGTAGATGTTGGGAAGGTCTGATGATAAGTTTTTGTTTATACTGACTCTCTCCGAGGTCCTAGTGAATTCATCGGGAAGAAGATAAGACCATAGGAAGAGAACAGCTCTTCTTTCCTTGCTTTTTGGCGCGTCTGCTGTAAGTGAGGTGGTGAGAAGAGGAAACACTTTACTGTCCTGGCAGTGCTCAAGGACAGGAGTTCTGCCCGTTCCTGGGAAGACAGTCTTGTCTCCTACCCCAAACATACATTAAAAGAAGAGCTTTTCCTATCTAGCATGTACAGTTAAAACCTTCCTGGGTGGTCCGGTCTTTCACTTCCACCCTTGTTAAAGCAGAAAATAAAAACTATGAGTGGAATAAGGCTGAATAATTGGTCCCTGCATTGCTCATAGCAACAATGTCGTACCACGGAGCAATGGGTATCATGTTTTACATCCAGGTCGTCATAGCTAATCTTTTCACTTAGTGAAAAGCACCTTGTTTTGTCTCTTCACCACAACTTTTTCAGTGGACCAGGTAATAAGACAGAGTTGTCCTGATTTATGTTAGTGATTTTACTTCAAAGACAGGAAAAGGTTAAATGACTGGTTTAGATGTATGCCAGTTTGTATATGCAATCGTATCTGTTGAAAATGGATAATAACATGACAATGAAGTATGTAAATGGGACAAATAAAATGAGCAACGCTAATTAGATCTGAAGAAGAATAATCCTGGTTCTGCTGAAGTCGATGGGAAAAACTTCCACTGACTTGGTAAGGGCAGGATTTCAACCAGAATGTCAACACTGAACTATAAGAGAATTATAGACTGGGAAATCTTGTTCTTTAATTTACTCTTGCCTAAACAAATCGTGATGAATATTCCAAAATCAAAGCCCTGAATGGAAGTACCTCAAAACACGATGAAAATTCAGATCAGAAGTTAAATGTAGTAATTCAGGACCAACCCTACATAGCTATACTTTAGTACCATCTTCAGTCCTTTATGAAATGTTCACTTTACTAGAAACTTTCTGTTGAGAAATCATTCCAAACTGCATGACAGTTAAACATGATGACCAAATGGTCTCACTCTGATTGTCCCTTGATTTGGTTGGGGTAGAAGATTGCAGTGCTGTGGGAGGCAAGAAACTGTTCAAAAGAGACGAGCAGGGGGGAGCGGGAGCGAGTGCAGAAACACAATTGCAATGATAGATGCCAGCCTGCTGGAGTAGCTACAAAGTGAATTCCTGTGTCATTTGGATAGTTTTCTTTTTGTTTAGTTCATTTTAAAGAACTAGTAAAAAACCCTCTTATCTCGCTTTTCTGTATGCATAATTCTTCATAGGTCTTGTTACATTTTGATAGTTTAGAGCCAAACCAAAAAGAACCAGGCAACTTCAAGAAGAGTGTTCAGTTTTTTGATGCTGGAAACTGTGAAATTAATTGGGTTTTGAAATGTTTTCTGTATTTTCAGATTTTGTTTGTGAGAACTGAATAATCCTAGAGAGACTTTTGCATCTTTGGTTTTGCTTTCCCTCAAAAAACAGTTATTTAATGATAATATATTACGTGACATTTTACATTCTGTTTGAAAAGCCATCTTTTATTTAACAGTGTTCTGACAATGTTTTTAAGATAATTTACCTACAGTCATTGTCATTTATTCACACTGTTAAAATATCGTGCAGGTTTCATGAATAGGGACACTAAGATCATCTTTGAAAGTTCAAAAATGCATTTTCTGCAACAGCAGCTGTAATAGAGTTGCACTTGGGGAACATTTTTCCTCTGAAGCCTTGTGTTTATGCAGCTTTTATGACCTTAAGGAAAGATCTCAAGCTGATCCATACTTGTAAGATTATTTTCCTCCTCATAAATATGGCACATAAGACTGACTACCCTGATTTACTGAAATCACTGAAAACGTTCATGTTGCAGATGAAAGCTGGGCAGCAGGAAGAGCTTTCCCCCTGTGTAAATGTTCTAGTTTTCGTCTGTAGACATCAGGGCTTCCTGGAAGATGCCAGACTGAAATGGTTTGGATGTGAAAAGTGCCATTTGGTTATTATCCAGACGTAGCGAGGCATTATCTAAATTGTTCTTTTTTTGGGGTACAATGAATGCTGGAGTCTTAGTAATTTCCTTTCCGAGCCCATTGAAGTGGACTAAGTTTTGGACTAAATACTGTTGTGAGCAGATTGGAGACCCAGATAAAAGGAATTAAGAAGAGAGGTTGCTCTAGCTGTTCATCTCTGTAATGTGTGTATTTGAAATTTGGAAGTCTGCTGCTCCAGATTGGCTCCTTGTTTCCCAGGCACAGCCATTCTTAAGTCCCCTTTTAACTTGCTCTCCTCAGCAGGATTTCTTCTGCTTGCTAATTGCCAGCAGTGAAAAAATCTACAGAGGCAAATTGATGAGGAAGAAAAGGTTTCCAAACCAAAGTGGCTAAAAGAATTCCAACCGTGGGGGGGGGCACAGGGGACAGACGGATGGACGACAAAAAGAAAGGCAAAAAGCTTTTGGCGTTTTATTTTCTTTCTCTTTTTTTTGTTACAATAAGGAAAAAATCTTTTTCTCCTCATTCTGTTGACAATGATTTGGCACCTCGGGAAGTATTTCTGCAGAGTCTCATAGTCCCAGCTCCATAAATAGGCAAGAGATCAATAGTTGAAATTAAACATGGTAACGACAACTTCTAGATTCCTGTTAAAGATTATGTATTTGCTATTTTTTTTCAGCTCTGAATCACAGGATAGCTTAAGCAGAATGGCATACAGTCCCCTTTTTGTGGACCAGCAAGGACGTATGTTCTATGGCTTCAAGTAAGTGCGTTTCTTTTTCTCTCCTGATCACGTGAAATAGCAGATACCTGTAATATAGAGTGATAGATCTTAAAAAGTAGTTGTACATAGGAAATCATCTGCTGGGACAATTTCTAACAGTTTCTGCAGTTATCTTTTTTTTGCCCAGTACTAGCCAATATCTGTATCTATTAGCTGAAGTCATAGGCCAAATTGGTATTGTTCTAAATGAAAACGGCATTTGGCTGCACTGGGCTGGCAGGCTTACTCTGGGCCACAGCATTAAACCAAAGTACTAAATTTTACAGAGAACTGTAGTTTCACAGAGGTAAACTGATGAGACAGGTAGTTTTTACAGAACTGCCTAGGTCATCAAATTTTCCATATTTCCAATGTGTTGTTATATCTATATGGATCAATATTTCTCTTGAAACAAGAACATAAGCCACACTTAGTGAGGAGACATGTAGCATCACCGGTTTAAACCAGGCTCCTTATTTAAAATTTTAAGGTAGGATTCCTGGATGGAAACTCAGGAGAACATGGAGTAAAAGTGGATATTTACTATTCTACTGTATGTAACATTCATGAGAACATTATCAATTGCTGGGTCAAGTTTCACTGTAGTTTTAAAACAAGCTCCAGAAAGAACTTCAGGAGTGATTTGAAGTTAAAAATATCCGCTTTTCAGCAGGAAAGTAAAGAAATACTAGGAAGCATACTCCTCTAGTAGCCACTCAAGAAGGTGGGTTTTGATGATTTTTCAGTTGGCCTGCTAACTCACAAGAAATTCCAGGGATGGAAAGTTGAATCTAGTTTCAGATGAAAAATAAGATATATTTATAACAAAGGATGTAATTAATTACTGAAACAACTCTATCGGGGATAGTTCAGTTGAGGTCTTCAAGTGAACTTTTAGGGACATGTCTTAGCTAAGCCAGAAATGCTAGATTCTTTGCAAGGCTCACAGGAAGTCAGTTGCCTAACATTCAGAGCTTTCAGTGCTTTTCTCAGCACAGTTGTGAAGCTTTTTCCATACATTGTCCCTGTTCTAATCTCAAACACTTTTCCATGACCGTGTAACACAGGATAATCACTTCCTTTTCTGCAAGACGGAAAAGCTGAGTTGCTTTAACTCTTGCACTAGAATGAGGATGTGATCTGGATTTCTTTCTTTTTTTGCTTTGCTGGATTCCTTTTGTTTTCCCACGCTCATTTTGAACTGTTTGTATCGTTCAAAACAAGACACAGACGCTAGGTGTTTAATACAGATCTTATTAGCACTGTGTGTACATTTTTCAGTGTTAAATTCTCCTTTTGTGTATATCCAAAGACTTCATTAGACCTTTAGCAATGGCAAGCTTATATACTGATGTGCTTTTAGTTGATGACTCTTAAATTCTTTTTTCTCAGAAAGGATATTTTGTCATGTATGCGAAGAAAACATTCAAGCTATCTTGCACTGAATTTTTCTGTATTAAAACTTACTTATTGGCATCCAGGCAATCTGATCATTCTTTAACAGTTTTTTTAATTGCTTATTATCCTTAAAAACTTTTGTAGATGTGGCACAGATGCTGGTAATCATATTGTAATCGGAGTTACTGATTAAAATACAGAAGAGTGTTTGTCAAAATATGGACCTCATAAGGGTCTGTTGATGGTTCTCTATCAGGAAATTTCAGTTTTGTTTAACTTGAAATCCATTTTATTGCATGATCTGTTCATTCCACTTACAAGTTTTCTTTCGTTAAGTAAAATGACCTGGAGAGTGGAAAATAACAGAGGGGGCTTTATCAATCAAACCTGCAATCTTCAAAAAAAACCCCCAAAACCCACCAACAAAAACCCCCAAGTTTGCTAGAAAAGATTTGAGCTCAGAGAACTGTGTGAAAAGCCTTTAATTACCTTTAGGAAGTTTACTCCTCTTAGAGGCTTAAGTAGATAGTCCCATTAAATAGTGCTATTCAAGATTCATCAGGACCATCACTTGCTGGTTCCCAGGGGCAATTATCTTATCCCATTCTATTTGGATACCAGAAGGGATGGATATTATTCCCACTCAGTGCAGAATCGCACTGCAAAGTGAACATCTCAGAAATACTTCAAGCCGTAGAATATTTCCACCCTCACTGAGAGACTGAAATGCTCTCCTGGCCAGGACAATTCCTTGGAAGGAAGCTGAAGAGCCTGGTGATCACCTGACACACGCCTTGTGATGGAAGCAGCTATGCTAAGGAATGCTTCCTAGAGTATCAGCAATTCCTGTCTTTCTGTAGTTCAGAAAGCAGAAGAAAACAGGAAGGTACAAATATCTGAGGGGAAAAGAAGAGGTTTAAGCAGCCACTGTGTCCTAGGAAGTCACTCGGTGAACTTTTTCTCCAGAGGCCCCCAGAGCCTTGCAGAGCGCAGGTCAAATGAAGTAGCAGGCATGAGGACACAAAGTGGCCTGCCTGAGCTGCCTTGCCTTCCTTTAAGGAAATACGTGGTCTCTTAAAGGAGCTATATGGAAGAAGCACCGTCTGCTCTCTCTGCACGCCCTACAACCTACAACACTGCCAGCAGAGGTGAATGGGCGTGCAAGGAAATCGTACCATAACTTACTGTTCTCTGAGCCAAGGGGGAAAGTACGGAGGGGGATGTAACCCATTCCCTAGGCTGTCCTGCTGTGATGGAGACTGTTAATTTGCCAACTCACTCAAAATGCTGAGAGGAAACTCAGACTATCTCAAATAAGGAAATGGGATGCTGGTAATTTCTCCAAGATCTCATTGTGAGAATTCAAAATTTAATTTAAAATGCAACATATATTCCATCATCCAAACGTATTAGACTATTTTAATGTCAAGGAAGTTTTAATTCATGTTTCATAGGTTTCCAAGGTGAAGACAACGAAAAGCCATAGTAAGAGGTGAGAAGCATTCTTGCTTATAGGTTCAGAAATGAACTAGAAATAACACCCAAGTAAGGGAATTATTTATAGAAAGCAGTATCTGAAGAGAAATGCCAAGAGATGTCAAAACTGATTGAAACATGCAGCCTTGACAGCTCTGAAATTCATAGGCTGACTGTCTGCCAGAATTTGTGCGTGATGCTTTATTTTCTTCAACCGCTAGGTTTGGCTATCAGTATGGTATAAATGGGTGAAGGAAAACAAGAAACTAGGAGACATTTGTTAGCTCTACTTCCCTCCCCTGGTCTTGCGCGATGTAGACCATTAACCACTCTGGTGCAGTTGAAGTAATAGAACTAATGCGGCTCACTGAAATACCACGCTTTTCATTTAGTGCAAAAAAAGCAGTTTAAAATAGATTTCAAAAAGATTAAATTAGACAAGCTTGATTCTTGATTATGATGCTGAATAATGATTGCATTCGGATAATTTTAATGCTTCTCCCAACAAATAAAATTATACAGGGAAGCACCAGGTGGGAATGATATACAACGATCTCTATTCTCCTGTAAGGGCACATGAGTACTACATCTTTGCACTGAAATCTTTGAAGTTACACTATTATAAAAATGTATAATAAAAAGAGAATGAGATACAGTAGTTTTTTCGTTATAGACATAGATTAATCATAGTTCTGTAACACTGGCCACATAACATCAGTGTAACTGAGGCATATTATATAAGCAAGCCTTGCAACACCACTGAAAATACAAATATTGTTATATTTTATTATTAGGTCTTTATCTACCTTGTTCTCCTTTCACAAAAAGGCAGACTGAATATTACAATAGTTAACTGACCTATTTAAAGTTGCACAGTATCTTCACAGGTACATCTGAAACTAGATCTCAGATCACCTAACCCTGATTCTGCATAAAGACCAATAAAATGACTTTCTTTTCTTCAAAAAGAAAAATAAATAGGCTTTGAACAATGACATCTTACGTAGCTCCGTATAAAGGCTTTGCCAGATGTAACACCGTAGGGATTCTCTCTTATTCAGGACCCATTATAATCCAAATCATCCCAGAGACTTACATGAAAGCAAGATACATGCCTTGTTCTTGTTGTCCTGTAAACTTCAGAGGAAAACTATCTTAAATAAAAATAAAAATAGCATTTCTGATTATTTTACGGTTTTAATTTACATGTAAAGCTCTTATAGAGACACAGTAAAATAAGCACAGAAATATGTTAGGAAGTATTCACCTGATTTCATTACTATACATTTCCAACTGGTATTTTCAAAGAACATCAGTTATCTATTCATAACCACTTCTTAGAGTGGAAAAGTACATTCTTATAATAAAAGCAAATTTAGGAGTAATACATTAAAATTGCAAAAGAGATTTTCCTACTGATTTGGTGCAAACAGAAGATAAATTAAACACTTCAGTATTTCAATGATCATCAGAAATACCTTTCCAGTTTCAAGACGTAGGTATGTAATCAATTTTATCTTTCTTTAATTATGTTTCATACCATAACCTTCTGCTGACAGACTACTCAAGGCTTATGTCAACCAGAATAATGGGTTGCACATGTTATTGATTTAACTATCACTTCTAGGAACTGATCTTGTGGTTTTATTAGACTGTTTCTAACAGTTCCTTTCGGACAAGCTAATTCTACAGATCTAAACAAATGTAGATCATGTTCTCTTGAGATGTGTGATCGTTATACCTTCCTTTTAATCATCTATGATAATCAATTAAAATTATGGAGCATTCAAGCAGATGTTCAGGTGCATTATATTGGACGCATTAAAGATAGAAAGATGTAATTTAAGAAAGAGTGTGCATAGAAGAGAAGTTGACACAGAGTTATTTTATCTGTGAATTGAGCCCTTAAAACTTATCTGTAGAGTTTTTGACTACAAATCATAAGGACTTTGTTTCCCCATTTCAGTTTCAATCTACACCCAGGAACTAAGGAACTCCACCAGGTTCTTCAGGCTAGGAACACCATCAGACCTTCCATAAAATAACATTCTTTTAAACTTGGTTGAAACTCTCTTAGTTAATTTTAAAAGTCCTTACTTTCATATTCAAATCCTAATTCAGTGCTCAATAGATTAGCAATAGTGAGACTTTTCTTTCAGTGTTGATGTGTACCTGCATTTTCTCTTCCCTCTGCTTTTAAACTTCCCCAGCTGTGTGCTTCTGAACAGGCATTTAGATTTCTACATTATGGATTTGTGATCCTTACCTCTAGGTTCATGGGTGCGCATTTACATCCTACACCATTTGCTATGTGCCACAACATCCTTCTGCTGTCCGTAGGTGGTCACTAAAATCTAAGGGATAGTCCTTAATAAGTACATTCTACTCCACTGAGGCTGCCGAGTACGTGAGCTGAAGCTGTTGTTTACAGTGAGAGCGTGAAGCCTCAGCCTGCAGTACTGGGCTGTTCAGTACACCAAAACCCAGGAAAGTTTCGGTGGTCCTTCAAGCTCAGTTATGTGAATGGCCAGATTTATACCTGTATTTACATGCTAAAAGAGGCAAACACCTGGCTGGTTCTGTTGGGAACCAACATCCTCGCATACAAGAGACAAAGAATGTGCAGCAATGGCATCACGCTTTTAAAAACTCTCCTTCCCTGAATTTAGCAGTTTTTCTTCCAGAAGGCTCAGCTCACCTGTTTTTCTCACTTGAAACTTCTGGGGATTTTTGACAGGTGAGGAAAAGGTGAATATTTTTCTTTTCATTTCCATGTTTCCTATGTTTAATTTTCTTCATTGTCTTTCTTTTCCTTAATAGAATTGAATAATTAATGGACTTTCTGCCTCCTAACTTTGTAGTACAAACTGGTGAATCATCACAGATCTTTCAGTGTTACCTTTAGGGAAACAGGGAACTACCTTCAAAAATCTCCTATTATAGGTATGTAATTTGATTTCGCTTCTCCATAAATCATTCTTTTTTAGAATATAAAATTAAAGAGATTTCTTGACATTTACCTCCCCTTACCTAGGAAGAAAACAAAACTGAAAGACACTTCTTTTATGTTTGCTGTACTAAAACTTTGCATGTCTTTTCAAAGTTAGATGCGTAGAAGCTTTACCTTAGTTTAAAATAAAAATAATAAAAATAAGATAAAATACAAAGCTTTCCTGTGAAGCACTCTGGGACTGAATTTCCTTCTTTGCTCTTAGGCTGAGATGCTGATGAAATGTCAAGTAGATCGTATCTGCCTCATCTTCTGAATATAAAGCTCTTGACAATTGGAATCGTCTCATGCGGTGGTGTGTAGGCTTGTTTTGAACCATACTTTTCCCTAAAGTTCAGAAAGAGCTGAACTTATTTTACTTCTAGAACTCAAAGGAATCATATGGACATATTGGAATTGCCTTCCAACTTACTATTGCAGCATTTTGGTGAAGTCAGCCTCACCAAAATTATTGACAAAGCTCCATTGACATAAAAAAACCTTTACAACTTTACATTATTTGTTTTTACTTTATACTTACTGCTGTTCCTGTTTTACAGTAGTATTAGTATTATAGGAAAGAGGTTGACAACAGTCAAATCATAGCACAATTTTTCTTTCTTTTCTTACCTTGTTAGCTTCAGCAGAATAACTACAAATGTGTTGGGAATAGATGCCTATAGCTGGCAGATTTGCTCAATATGCTTCCATCTTCTAACTCATTCTGTTGTATTTCTGCATAACATTATTCAAATCCACCGATGTTATTAGGTAGGCAAATAATAGTAACGATTGTATTCAAGCCACTGTAACATGTCCTGTCTCTTATAAACATCTTAATGTTCATTAGAGTATCTTATTGTTTGATCCTTATAGCAGACTTTGTTTGAGGTTTGTTAATTGGTTCAGAAGAATGAAAACCTATGTGTGTGTATATATTCTCTTTAGTTATCAGACCTACTGTGCACATATAACGTATACAGTTACATTTATATAAATTTGTTCAATCTCAGTTGCTTTATCAAAACTCACTTGCTTTTCATTATACTCAAATGCGGGCAGCCTTTCTGATGTTTCGTCTCCCTTTTTTAAAAAAGTGTGTTTTGAAAATACCTTTCCATATGGTATTGCAAGCTTTCTAAATAGGTCAATTTTCATAGCTATTTTGTTAAAAAGAAATCAAAACTAATACTGAACTCGGAGCACCAAAATAGGTCCATGTACTTGACAACTGAAAGGACAGCAAAGATGTGTGAAATGTATCAGTGATAGTAATTGCTATTTAAATTGTTTTGCTTCTTGCTAGTTAGTGGGGTTGTCTTCTACAACGGTAAAAATGTTATGATAACTAGACAATGTAAAAGTTGTAGTAAGAATGTGCTCTTTTCTTTTTCTCTAGTTATTTTTTTGGTGTAATACATTTCAAAGAACAGGCAGAACATTTTGTTTATACAATTATGCTTATTTTAATAACACGCATTGCTGTTTTAGGCCTTATCACTACAAAATCAGACTTGTAAAATATAGATTTTTTTTTTTTTTTTTAAAAAAAACCCGCAAAAATAGACAAGTTACAGCTTGCAGGATCAATGCATTGCTGTGAAGAAAACTAAGGGATGAAAAATTGGAGGACGAGACTGGTGAAAGCAAAAGTGAGATTGTCAGGTAGAGATGTGCTCTTGGAATACCGAGTGTGTGCTAGTACATAGAGCATCAACAGGGTGTAAAAATAAAATGGTTATTCATAGGTACTTATTTCTGTTGTACTGCTTTTTCTATTGAACAGAATTTTTAATTAGCTTTGTAGGTTTTGCACAATTTGTAATGACTACACAATGTCCATACAATGCTTCTTTCAGGATATCTGGGTCACTATTTAATACTTAGAGACTTTCATCCATCTTTTTTCATAGTAAAGTTTCGCAGAACATCTTCTACATAAGTACTAGCTTCTAAATTTGAGAGCTCCAAGGATCCCAAGCACAGCTGGAACATAAGGAGAATCAAAATTCTGAAATTCTTCAAATCACAGTGTGCTTTATCAAGAATTAAATTGATCTTACATACCAATCTTTAGGAATCTTTAGCATGAGCTGGTTTATTCTGCTTCAGAGATTTGGAACGAAACTGTATTTTGTGCTACTTTTTGTTCAAAACACTATAAGCGTAAGTAGTATTAAAACTGAATATGCAGTTAGAGTCGAGAACAAAGGAGGTCTGCAAGAGTCGAGGCTATTGGTATTTAAAACTTACATTTGGGGTCAGGTAGAGTGGCAAGTTAGTGCCTTCCTGCTTGCTTCTGTTCTTTTTAGGTACTCATTAAGTCAAAGATGAACTGCACTAGGTGTACAGTAAACTTTTTTTTTACTTCAGCAAAGCATGTGCATAATATTGCGTTTCATTTTTGCATAGTATGTCTTAGATTATGTTTTTGCTGGGTTCTAGAAAAAGATTGAAAATAAAGGAATATGCTGTTAAAAGAAATAACTGGATATTCGTATTTTTAGACAATGATACTGCATGAGTTCATTTAAATACAATTGAAAGACACGTTGGAGGCAGCAAGAACTGACGAGGTTCCAAACCCACGTGGTTACCTGGGGTGCCGTTACAATTCACTACTAGAGCTGTAGCTTTCACTTCCAGTGAAAATCTACTTATTTGTAGATTTACATAAGGCAGTGTCGTTGGGTGTTTCTACGAAGCCTTAAACTACCTTCTCGCTCCTGGTAACAATAGTTGGAGTCAAAAAACTTACACTATCCAGAAAACTTGCAGTGATCCTAAGACACTTAGTGCAAGGATTGTCTCTTAAGGTCCTGAATACACTCTATGGGATCGATATTTCAACGATATTCCTTTGAGAAGTCAGTAATTTCATTTTACTTAGTCTCATTGCATTTTTATGTTACTTTCCACCCTCCTAGTGCGCAGTATTACTACTGGGTTGATTCTGAACTTTCTGTATCTTTCAGTTACTGGTAAATCTGGCAAATTCTTCTTCCTTTTATTAAATAAAAACTTGGAGTTACAGCAATCTATGATTAATCCCACGTGATGTTTAGCTTTTCTATGTCTTTCAAAACTGGGAGATTTTTATGGAAAATAAAATCTTTTCCCCTATTTTTATTTCAACTAAACATATTTTATTTTGTCAACCAAGAGATGATGACAGCCCATTTAAAATGTCAGACCCTTAGCTTCATTGGTTCAGCAAACTGAGTTAAAACTGCCTTAAACCTTGCCGGAGAGAAGGACCTCTGTGGGCACACAAACCTGATGCAGAAACCTGAAGAAAAGGAATATGGATGGCGAATTTCCATTACTTTTACTCTGTATCCCAGACTGATCTTTTGGTACACATCAAAGTGCCACAGTGACACTGAATTACGTGTTGTGATGCCGAGCAATGCTCAGCTTAAATGTGAGACTAGAAAAACCAGACGGTGGTTTACCTTTGCCTGGGTCTCCCATTCCTGGACTAGGTGAAGTTCTCATTCAGCGTAGCTGCAAACGTAGGGTTTGCTTACTCTGTCTTCCGCTACCCCTGGCTGCACCTCAGGCATCGGCTGCTCTCGAGGGCACGTCTGGGCCCAGGTGAGTCGGTTTTCCTTCAGCTTGGCACTACCGCTGGCACAGCGTGACGTGGCTCTGTGGCAAGGGGACGGGAGTGGTGTGGGTCCCGCTGGGTGGGACACTGAGCACTTCACCTTTCTTTCTGTTGTCTGAAAATGTCAGCTTGTTGCAGACCACCCTGTGCTTTCCTGACTAACAGTTCTGATTTCAAATATACCAAAGTGGGTACTAATTACCTAGATCCCATTTTTTTTTCTCTGATAGATTTTAATGAGTATGAAGTGTTACTATTGATTTCCATGGGAACAGGAAAGGGCTTGTGTTATCCAATGCATACTGAAAATCCTATGGCAGTTACTGGAAGGCAAAAAGACACACTAACTCTCCTTTAAATTGCAGGATGAAAATTGTGTATTAGAACAATTATGCCTCAGGGTGAATGTGTAAGTATAATGATACTGAAACTTGGCTTCTTTTCAAAATATACAAGTCTATGACAGTTCAGTACTGAAAAGCTAGTGATTCACATATGTAAAAAATAGAAGCTGAGCAAAAATGTCAAGGTGCGACAGAGGGCAAACCTAAATTACTTCCAGCAGGGAAAAAAAAAGGTTGGTTTTCAAAAGAATAATTGCTGAGTCTCTTTCTAGGAATATATTTATATCATTAAAATATCATTTATGTATTAGACATAATTATAAGTTATATGGAATAATTTGTTAAAAGGTGCAAGTATATAAAAAGAAGCCTCCCACTCTGCACATTTACCACACACAGAAACAGCTTATAGTACGGAGAGTAGGAGTTAACGGTCAGTTTTCTTGCTGGAAGAAAATCACCATGGAGTCCCACAGGGACATATTCATCAGTGATCTGAAGAAGAGAATGAGCACTGAAGTGACATGGTTAGCTAAGTTATTCAGGGTAATGAAGGCAAGGGTAACGACAAAAAAAGAGGCAGAAGGCGCTCTCAGGGACTGGGAGGTAAAATAACAGCTCAAGATCCACGTTGATATACGTAGCGCGGTAAACGTAGGAAGAAAAATAACTGCAATTTAACATACATAATGGTAGGTAGTGAATTAACTCTTACACTGAGAATCTTGTTACTGAGGATTGTAAGAAAGAGTTCTATGAAATTCATCTTAAATTCCTCTGTGGTCAAAAACCCTAAGTATTTTTAGAAAAAGGGAATAAAGCAGAGAGCATTGTGAGCCATTACACACACAGCTGCCACGTCACCTCAGTTCGAACACTGGGTGCAGCTGCACTCAGCTCTCCCAAAACAGTACAGTAACATGTGATGCTGTAGGGATAGCACAGTAAAACTCGACAAGATACAAAGAACGGTGACCAGGATAAGGAGAGGTTGGGACAGATCTTGGGCAAGTATTGGGGAGAATCCAGCCATGAAAAATGGGGCAAAGGAGGTGGGAATACGGTATATAAAGTATACCTGCACTCCTATGCTCTTCCAGGGATATCCATAATTGACCAGTCAAACTCACACTGGTTTCCAGACCACAGTAAACTAGCTTGCTTTTTAGTTTATGCCAATATTGCTGTATTTATTAAACGTATGTACCTGCATGCTATACTGTTGAAACATTCTCTTCCTCTTCATGAGGGAAAATGATCTTTTTATTTGCACAAACGTCATCCTTAGATACACTTACACAGCTTCCACTGAAGTTACTGGATGTCTCCAAACTGTAGTGAGATAATAAACAATTGGGCACTGGACTGAGTAACAGAGGAATTCATATGAATCCGTAAGTCGTGAGTAAATAGCTTAGCACCCCTTCGGGCCTCAAATCTTGCATCTCAGTAACTCAATTATATAGAATAGTTACATTTACTACCTCCACTGCTATCCAATTTACAAATGAACTACACCACTCTGTCACATCCATTTATTTCCTATTTAATTCCTTTCTTTTTGGCATTTTCAAACCGTTCTGTTCTTTTATTATAGTTTAATCTAGGAAAAACTGAAGAAGAAACGAGAGTAAATTACAAAAATTTTTTTTTTTACTCTTTCCCAATTTTTTAAGCATCTTTTATCTTCTTTTTTTCACCAGATTACTAATACCATGTGTTACGTTTTGTGGAAAATGTGTTTTAAAACAACGTGGAATGTGCGCAAGCCTTGGAAATACACGGTGCTGTGGTTTGGGCCACGGGTTTATGACTGCTCTGAGGCTTACAGTCAGCGTACTCCTTATCACCAGTCAAAGAAACATTTAATTATGAAGGGCCAAGATTTATTTTCAGGACTGGTGGAAAAGGTGCTGGTTCAGAAATGCACAGTACTGCTTTAATTTTCATCGTGCCTGGTTTGGGGAATCTCTGAAGTAGGTGGGGTAAAAACTAGTCTAGGAAGACATGCTGAGCTTGTTTTGGCAGTTACTGCTTTTGAAAATCTCTCTTTAAGTCCATGTCAGTATTTTGTTTTGCCATAATGAAGATTTTGTTCAATGTATTATGCTTATAGCTCATTCAAGTAACAGTATATTATTTTTTTGCTTTCGATTGCATGGGATAATTTCTAAAGGGACACCATGCTTTGTACTTATGGGTGACCCTTAGGTAATGTGATGGTTTTACTAAACCATTGCACCTGTCCGTTGCGAGACAGACTGTCACAGTTAGTATCGGACTTTATGAACGGATGGTTATGGTTCCTACAGCAGGGATCTGGCCAGAAATTCTGTTCTGCTCCAGCAGAAAATCAGATCTGGAGGAGTTCGGTGTTCTCTGATCTTTTCCACATATGAAAGGAGTATTTAAAAGTATAATGTCTTCCGTGGTCTTATTTCATCAGTTTGAGGGAAAAATAATAACAGCATTAAATGAATTCCTATGTAGAAAATTGCCTGAGGACTCGGGCCCCAAATGGTTTAATTTCAATATGAAATGCGAAATAGCTGCTTTTCACCTATCACAGCAATTTTTCCCTTCAGCTTTTCAATTCTGCCTCTGTATGTTGTGTAGCTTCAAATGTACTGATATCCTGAGCATGAAAACAAGCTCTTCTGGATATTTTGAATCCAAATTTTTATGAATACGCTTTTGAAGTTGCCTATTTACACACCAGCCTTTTTCGAGCTTTGTGCTCAAGTCAGCCACTCCCAAATGAACAAGTGGGGAAATTGGTGTTTATTCATATTAGATCTATTAATATTGCTTTTATTCAGCTACATTGCCAGCTTAAACATGCATTTATTAGCATGAAACCTTACAATGAATAAGATATTAATCAGCCGAGCAATAGGGGGAGGGACAATTTTGTAGATTTAGCTCATAACTTACATGTTTATGACACCTAAGAAGTGTGTGTAAAAACTACAGAGGCTTGTGTCATTAATAACCCAGTTAACCCAGTCTGCCTATTTCTTTAAAAAAATCAAGTAATTTGAATAAAGTCTGCCACTTAGATTCAGCACAGTCACCTTTAATTTGGTGTTGAATTCACTAGCGGATTCTGCAACATCTTAAAACCAGGTCAGGAATGCTAAACGTTTTCCACTTTCAATGAGAAACTTTTAAACCAGCCACATTAGATGTTCTAGCAAGCCTGGTTTGAGCTGCAGGTCCTCAATGGCTTTGGTTTTCCTTAAGTTAAAAAAAAGTCCAAATAGGAAGAACTTAGTCTACTTCATACTGATAAACCCCACTGCATTATGAACCTTTGCTTTATTTATCAGGATTTGCTACCCCTTTAGCTCACAATTTATCCTCCAGTTTCTTTTTTAATCATTTGTAGTTTGAATCCTACTTAGAATGAAATAATTGTGTGCTATGCCAAAAAGCACTTTGAAGCACTCTCCCAATCACATATAATTTCCCATATATTTTTTTAAAGCTTCTGCATATTCAAACCAGCTGTTTCCAACTCAGTATGATATTTAGCTTTACAGGCTTTATTAAATATTCCAATTTAATTCCATGCTAGCTACTAGAAGGATCCTGGATTTATTTTCCTTTTAAGTCTCCCTTCAGAAACAGATTTCACGCTCTTCTGACTTTGCAGATAAGAATAGGCCAAGTCGTTCAAATCTGGTAGCAAATGTTCAAGACCAAGGACATACGTAAAATACAAGCCAACAGTCCCCTCTCCTGTAAGCACATGATCAGCTACAACTACTACAGCTTGGCTGCATTCCAAGGATCATGTATTACTTAAAATAAACAGCTGCCCCGACGCAGCAAAACAGACGTACCGATAGACAAAAATAATCTCTGTACAGTGCCAGAACTTGAACTCTGGAAGCATCACACGTGAGGTGACAGGGTACCGCTTTGGTCTGGATTTCAAAATGGCACGCTCTTTTCAACAAGGTACACGTTAAAATGTGACAGTCAAAGCATGAGGGCCAAATAATTTCACCGGATGCGCAACTACCAAGAACTACACAATATTACCTTCCAATCTTGCTTGAGAAAACCAGGAGAGTCGTTTCAGAATTGCAGAAAAAAGTATTTGTGTATTCAAAGGGACCCCTGCGCTTCCCGGGCTGATGAAAGGGAAACGAAGGTCACCGCTTACGCAAGGGGCAGCCTCTCGGAGACAATACCAGTAGTTTATTACGAGCGAGTAACACGCTGATTTGACCAAGGTCATGCAGAACAGCTCATTTTTTTCTGGAAAAAAAGATTTTATTGATTATGCTACATATCACACGATTTAAATCTTTTCAACTTTGTGCCAAGCATGTTTCTTAGGCTGTGTTTTCTATTGTAATACACTTATTTGTAGAAACTTCTGTAAGAAAGAAATGTCCTTGTCTTTGTCACAGAAAGATCTTCACGGTAAAAACGCCCTTGGATGTATTAAATATTCCCCCCCCCCAAAAAAAAAAAAAAATTATAAGACTAAGGTAAACACTCTACTCCTCCTCTTTTACATCATTGATAATAATTGATTAGGGGGAATAAATGAAGAACTTTACTTTGTAGTTCTGTAGCTCTCAGATTATACGTGGTGGAGTCCTGAACGCCTATTGACCTCTTCTTTTTCATCAACAGACTGAGTTTGTGTACGTTGTATTGATTCATGAGCTTACATAAATTGCGCTGCATTGTGGAATGACGTGAGAGTGCGCTTTTTTAGGAACTCTGAAATAACAGAAGCAAATGGGGACCTTTAACCATAGAGCAAACACTTAAACAAAGAAACTATGTAGTTTTCAGTTTACTGAGCCGGCACCACGTGAATTCTAGTTTCTTGTTTCTTACACAAGTCTTTAACTTACTTATGTGTTACGTGTGTAGCTCATCAAACTAAATTACAGTAAGATGTGGTTAGAACTCATTTGTACATCCCTGCATACAGATTTGCTCAATCTGAGGACTAAGCAGCGCGGAAGCAACATCGTGTCTGTGGTAAGAAGTGGTAACTATAGGAACTGGATGTGAAATCATGTCATTTGGTCGAGCTACACCTGAGGCTGCCACCCGACTTTCCACACCCTGCTTTGAGGTAGGCATGAAGGCTCCCCTTCATGAGCAACTTCAGACCATCTCCCCGAAGATTAGCGTACGTTAACTGCTGCTCTTACTTCTCCTCTGCACGGTGGCAGCACCAGCGCTGTTGCAGAGCCTGTGTGCTGGAAGAATGGCCATGGGGGTCTCCTGGTTCCCTCCTCTGCTTCAGTCCAGCTTCCCAGGCAACTGAAATCCCTTAATGTTCCTAGGGGCCACTGCTGACTCCTGGTAATTGTCACCGTTGCATTACGAACAAAGAGCCGTGACTTCGATGATACGATGTTTTCTTTGGGTTCTCATCAAAGACACTGTAAGCTGGGAATCAGCCTGAAATAAGATCCTTAACATATTATCTGTGGGGAAAATCACCTTATTTTTTGGAGTTTTTTCCTGTGCTGGAATGCCTTCCATATCGTAACTGAAACTTTGTCACACATCCCTTTTACAAGACGTTTAACAATAACATAAGCTTCAGCTGAGCCCTTTTATGGCAGATATAAGGTGTTATACATAATCTTCTTAGGAGCTTTGCATGCACTGCCTTATACAGGCAGAATAATAATAAAGTTACGTTGACTTGCTCACCAAGAAAAAAAAAGTTACTACAGCAAATTAAATATTCTCCTAAACAAGCATTTAATTAACAAAACAAGATACAGTAGTTATTGTTGGTCAATTAGAGATGTAATAATTACTCCTGATTAGCTGATGAGAACAGGATAAGTAGGCAATTACCATAAAAAACTAAAGTGCAAGTAAAATCAACTAAAGCATAGATTACGTTGAAACAAGTAAGTGGTAACTGAAGTACACCATCAAGTCTTCTATTCATCTTTTCAAGTACATGTTAATATTTTTTTAAAAGTCAGTATAGAATGGTAGTATAGAGCTATTATCGTATGTAATATATATAATATTATAATACCATGTTCTTAGTATAGAGCCTCTCTCTCACTCTTCACTTTCAGTTGGCCCAATTTCTGTAAAAACAAGAAAAAATTGGGCTTCCAGATTGTGCCAGATTCTTCTCAGAGAGAAATTCAGGCTCAAAGGGGGATACATTTTCTGAAGATTTTTATTTTTAACATTTATTAGAACTGGTGAAACAACTTACAAAAATTAACATATCCAAGAATGTCTGTCCTTATTCTGTTCATAAGTTACTTCCAAACAGACTGAAATTAAGGAATTCATTCTTATTCAAAATTACTCAAAAATAGATTGTGCAAAGATAAGAGTAGCTGTTCAGTAGCTTTTTATAATACTTACCTAAATCATATTCCGTTGTTCCTTTACTTTGATTAGATCACTAAAATATTTATAAATCTGTAAAAGGATAATCAAAGATTTTCTAGTACTGAGTTCTTGAGACGCAGAGACTAACAAATCCATCCATTAATGAAAAATAAATTTGATTAGCAAATATTTAATCAAATGTCATTGACAATGACTTAACCTTTCCCTTTTGACAGGAAAGGGTGCCTCTATTAGACACAAAGTAATTTTTGTACTATTTCAAATCATTTAAAGGGAGACACTGACTCTGGACTGCACTGCAGTATATTTTTTGTCGCTCAGCTGCTGTAAAGAGATTACAAAATAAACTCCATCTGCTCCAAGGGATAGCTTTAAAGCATGTTCAGAAGCACGTAAGTACTTTACACATCTTCTGAGGCTCGGTTTTCAGGGATCAGATTAGGGGTGAAAGTGGTCATAGCCAGAGTGCTTTTACAGCATTGGGGTCACGGTGCAGCCTACGCACAGGAGGTTTTTAGCCGCTGTCTAATTTAGATGAGGAGCACGGACTCTTCCCAAGGACTGATTTCTCCCCCCAGAAGAAGGGTGCCACGTGCGTTTCTTTGAAGGCAATACTGGCTTAAATGTCCTTATCTCTAACCACTGCTCCCTGCGCCTCTTGCTGCTGGGCTGGTACCGCTGTTTCCACAGCTCAGGAGTGAATTGGACAGCGGAACTGATTCCTTTAAAAAAAAGTTTTAGGGTTTTTTTGGTTTGTTTTGGTTTGGTTTTTTGTTGTTTTTTTCCCCAGGGGGATCACTTACCACGTTTTAACTAAGTATTTCTTTATTCTCTGCCATAATATCTAAAAATATGCATATATTATATTCCTAGTTTTAGGACAAATTATGTAATTTTTAGATGTAATCATATTTCTGTTGTCATACACTTTTAGGCAAGAATATTTTCTAACTGTAGCCAAGTGTTGAAATGAGGTTCGGATCATTTTCTTATTTAATTATTCTTAGTTTAATTGAAATGTTCAGTATAATTATGTAGATCAAACAATGACTGTGAACCTGTGAAGTGATGGATTCTGAATTCTAACATCAGATACATCTATTGTTTTACTATTTTCCATTTATCACGTGCAGCTTAAGAGGGCAGCCATTGATTATACAGCTCTTTCAGTTCTCTGAGTACTTTAAAGTTGCTCATCCCTTTTGCTTTCTGAAGAAGCTGCAACTTGGAGCCAATGTTCAATTTATGCAGTTGTTATATTCCCACCGTGGGAATACAGAGCACGGCAACTAAGTTCTTTATAATGATTAGCATGTCATTGGTGTGGAAGATGACATGTTTAGACCTCATTGTATTACACACTGTCCTTATTTATCACCTTTTTAAAGTAATTGTACCGAAAGGTTCACGGGAAGTTAAGCTAGTGAAAGGTCACTACTGGGTGGAACTGATTTTATTTTCCTACAAGGAAATGGAAGGCTCTTGCTTCTTCTGGGTGGTGCTAGGACAAAAAAAATCATTCCATAATGCATTCATTACCTGCATATCAATCACCTTGGGTAAGTATGCACACATTCACTTTCTTTTTTTTCTTTTTTTAACTTAAGCATCTTTAGTCCTTAAATTCACAGAAGTCCAAAGCACAGACTCAAACATCTGACTCTTTTGAGTGTTATTTTTCAGTATTTGGTTTCACCTTGGCAAGAAATGTTACAATGCCAGCCTATTTTCCCTTGTTTTTGTAACTTTATTTCTTAATCATGTCTAAACCACAAATTTGATGAAAGCAGAAATGTTAAATCGGCAACTATGAATTGAGAAAGTTTAGGTCTATATAGGGTCTGCTGCACTGTAGGACTGGACAGAAGTCAGGAATTCCTTCAATGATTGCTTAATGTTACAGGCAGTAAAATCTTAGCCTGGGAATTTGGAAGCTCAAGAGGATAATAGGATCTCAGTATATGTTCTTTAGCGTGGTTTAGAAAATGAAACCTTTTGGTTTTGTTCTGTAGAACTGGCTGCAGCCAGTTTTCCCAATAAATTGTGTTTTGAACGTGAGAACCAGAAGGTTGCTGAACTTTCCAGTATCTCTATTTCTTTATTGTATCTTTTTAAATTGTTTTCAGAAATACTTGTTAATTAATTTGTTAACCATAGAAATACACATTATCTTGCCTACAGGTCCATTCAGTTTTAATTCCAAATGAACAAAAGGTAGGCATCCAAACATTAGCAGAAGCATAGTTATTTTAAAAATAGGGAACACTCTTTTAGTGCAGAAGTCAGTGGATCCAATAGTGGACTACACTGGCACTGCTTAATCCCCCTCACGACAAAGGCATTTTCAGCACAATTGCTCTGCAGCAAAAGTATCTTTGGAGAAAGTTTGATGGCATAGAACTTTCATAATATTTCTTTAAAAAGAAAAACCTTTTTCCATAAAGCCAATAGGTCTACCTGGACAATCTCAATCTGCTGTTGGCAACTAAAATGAGTAGGATCAACTTTTGTGTTTCTCTGGCCTTTAATCATTGGATCAGCCGGCATCAGGCATCGCCAGAATCCAAGGTCACCTTCTCGCTGCGCTTTTCATCTCAGCAAACTTGGCTGCAACGGGCGAGAGCCTGGACCAATACATACTGATATGAGAAATCAATTCTTAATTCAGCAATAATAGCTAATTAAACATTGGTAATTTAAATAGATAGTCATAAGGAACATTTTCCTAATTAATGTACTGGCAAGAAAACTCTCTCAAGGAATGCCAGATTTATGTATTTTGAAAGCGCATTATACATATATAATTTGTTAATGTGACTCTGGAGAAACTTGACATCAGAAACTCTAGAAAAGTAGTCTGTACTTTAAAATGTTTAGCCTAATGGAAGGTTGGAGCACTTAAAAAAACAGATGGGAGAAAACTGAAGGGAAACTATGAAGAAAAGTACATTTATTTTCTAAGGTTCCAGCAATTTAGAAATACTGGAACGCACATTGAAATCTTCACAGTCTTAAAATCATATCCAACAATCCCAATATAACTGCTTGTTGAAACCCCAATTTAAGTTGTTTAACCTTATACTTACTGAAAAACCAAAAACAAAGAAAACCAACTCTAACATTTATATATTGCCATGGTTGTAGAAAGGTTAATATCTCAGAAGAGAGATACTAAGTCTAATGATCTTCTAAGTGTTATAAAGCACAGTCATTTTGCATTTTTTGATTAAGTCAATAAGTGTATTGCTATGTAAGCAATATTCTTGACACAAATCCAGTATTTCCTTATGTAACTTGGATTTTCCACAGTGAAGGCATCTAAACCATAGAGCATATCTAGTGCAACGGTAGAATATAACAGTATTTGAGTATTCATCATCATCAATATTACTATTAGCAGTAGAATAAAACCCTCATATGCTCAATTTATGTTATTATCGATAGCTACTAAATAACTTACTTAGGAGTAAGGGTCTGCTGTGTTGTTGGGTTTTTAACAGTGTCTGATCTTTACCTATGTTTTCCTGAAAAAAAAGTATGGATGTATTGCAGCAGTCTGGTCATTCATATAAAATTGGAAGTAACATTCTTTCCAAATTCAGAGTTGTGACACAAAAATAAATTCTACTTGTGTGCTCTTCCACAGAAAGGTGGACTTTTTGGCTAATGTTGCTGTTATTCTGTGATTCCCAAAGGGTTCTTCTTTAGAAGTCAGGCTTGTGGAGTGATAGTTAGCCATGACAGCTACAGAGTGTTCTTGGATAACTCAGGCTTTTGTAGGAAGACCTGTCAGAAGCCAGACAGGCTGAAGTATTTCACAAGCTGTCCATTTTTAGTAGAGAACTTGGGAAGTAGTAGTGATAAAATTTACAGTTGAGAAAGAGCAACCTGCTGCGTAGTCTCGTGGCATTTTAGATCTAATCACAGAAGAAAGACATTATTTTCAGTTGTATTTTTAAGAGATCAGAAACCAAAAAAAGGAGACAATAACTTCCTTTTACATGCTGTAAATTACCTTTTTTTTTTTTTTTTTTGAGGGCTATATAAGAGGGAGAATGTGTGACTCCTTTGTGCGCTTTCAAATTTTGAGCACTGCTGTAGCTCTTTCAGGTACCACACTGAAAGAAACTGTGCTGAGACAGAATATATTTTTTCAGAAGGAACTTCTGGAGATGTCTGATCTCGCACCTGACTCAAAGCAACTTCAACCGTGAAGTCAGATTCCACTCCAAAGTTGAATGAGGTTGCTCAGGGCCTGGGCCAGTCGAAATCTCGGATGCATATTCCAGTCTGTGTAGACAACTCAATGGCTTTCTACCTCATCAGCAACCAGACACTGCACAGGTGTGTGGGGATACCGTGTCCCAGGCGCAAGGCTCTGCATTGTCCTTTATTGAGCTTCATGAGGTTCTTCCAGCTTGTCAAGTTCCCTTTGAATGGCAGCTTTACCCTGCAGCTTTTCAGCCTTTCTCCTGATTTAAATAATTTTGTATTTCACCTTTCATTTAAAGTCTTCACAGAATATTTTGTGAAGCAGGGTATCGTAAGAAGCATTCAGGAAATAAGGAAACTGTAGCACAGAGATGTCGCATGAAATGTCCAAGGTGACTGAACTTTGGTAATTGTACTGCACAGTCAGAATGGAAATGAAAAACAGGTTTTTTATGTCTTTTCTGGTCACAGAATGTACTAAAAATTAACATATAGTGTCTGAACTTACGGCTGTTAGGCAAAAACTCCATTGCAGAACAGTCAATGACAAAATGTGATAGCGAAGTAAAAGGAATGCAGAACACAGATCTAGAATGGAAACCTGGGGAGGAACATCATGACTGAGTTGCTTAGAAACTGTGTATTTACGACATTCTTAGATATTTAGTCTCTTAGTGACTTATTAATATTGATCACGTGTGTGTCAATATCAGTACAGACTCCATAAATAAGAACTTTTATATAATAGGAAATATTTTAAAATATAGCTACCTTTTTCTTTTAAACGCCTGTGTTTAAGAGTGCCTGAACTGCAGCAACTTCAAAAAAGTCAATTTTCAGTGGGCGAGTGGCAGGGTTTCTTTTGTGTATCAGACCTTTTGACATCTCCCCTTAGGCTGAGCAAAGCAAACAAAATTTTTTTACTAAAAATCTAACTTTGTATTTAGTCAAGTACATATATTTATCAACATAGTTCTATTTCTACACAGACCTATGGGAAAGTCTGTTCTTTTTAGATTTTATTTTTAAAGCAACTATACAGTCTTCTATTTAGATCCTCTTTTATACAGGAATATTGGAGAGTTTACTCGTAATCCAGTTAAAAAACAATTAACAAACAGTAATTAACAAGCAACAGTAATAACAGGCTAATGAGAACCTAGTTATATTCATGATGAAAAAATGAGAAGAGAAATCCTGCCAATTCGATTACTGGATATTGAATAACTTTAGATAAAATCCTTCAGTGACAGGTTTGTAAGAAATGCATTGAACACTTAAACCTAAAATTTAAGGTGAAAACCACAGCAGTCAAAATTGTCATTAGGCGTAACTTTTATGGAACCTGAAGTACTCTTTTATTCTCTATAGACTTGTATATAAATAAATTCTGCAAATCTGTACTGAGAAGAGAAGGAAATGTACTAATGTTCCATACTTAAGAGTGCTTATGCAAATACATGTTGCAATGTTACATCTGGGAGACATGATATTGCTGCAGTACTTCTAATATGTCATACTAACACACATGGACATACACAAAACATAATCAGGATAATTGTGTCATTAAAACATAAAAATGCTGCTAGCTGTAAATGATGCATTAGTATGCTCTTCAAATGTAAGAATACATAGATTCATTGACATTAAAGGTAGAAGGGAGCATTAGATAATTTAGTGTGAACTCTTCTTTAGCAAAGGTGTTACATTTCAGCCACTCCCAGGTATCCTGCCCAAAGGAACAGAGAATCTCTATTTTCATCTGTCTTAATCATTTTCACTGCTTACAAATGTATATATACGTGAGTATATCCTTATAGTCTCCAACAACCCAATCTGAAGTCATTAGGTTAAAATCATCTCAGCTAGTCCAGCTGTATGAGGCAATCATACTTTTATTAGTATGGTACTCAGGTGTTTGAAATACCTTTCTCCAAGAGATAAAACAGAACCTTTCAAAATTCAGTATTTTCTTGTCCTTCACATATAATTCTACAATCAGGTTTTCCCCAGTGCTTTTTCTGGAAAGACAAAGAGACAGAGATCTTTTTTTCTAACTCTAAAATTTTTTTCTTTTTTAATGTGGACATGAGATCAGGATAAATATTTGAGCATCGGTATCTTCATTGCTACCTAGAAGCATTAACACCACCTAACTGCTCCTCTCCATTATTTCTGAGTTTAGAAGACAGTAAGATAGCTTTATTTTAATTTCATTTTTCCATACCTAAGTTTATTTATCCAATATAATCCCCACAATAGACTTCTGTCCTTGGAAACCATAGATCAGTCCCCTGTGCTATAAGCAGGACTCAGATTTCTTTTCATTAGATGAAAAACATTACACTTTCTTCTTTTAAAACTCATTTTGCTGGAATGAGCCCAGAGTATCAAGGTTTGAAGGGATTTTTAAGGAAGACACAAAGGCTTTCTCCTAATACCCCAAACCCAGACAGCAGCAAAATGGAAGCTGTGCAGGTCTGCTCAATGAGCTAATGAACACTGCTGAGAGTTCAAACACACTTGTTAGGCTGACTGCATCTGCATGCCTTTGGAATCAGAGCTAGTGCGTGTCTGGCTGCCTCAGAGCGAGCCAAACCCAACAGAAGTCAAATAAATGTAACTATTGTAATCCAGATCATTCCAGATGAATGCGAGGCCTAATTATACTTATTTACCACTCAACCAATCTTTGCATCAGCCATAAATTTTATCAGCAGTGATTTTTGTGCTTACTTCCAAATCATTGCTCAAAATATTGACGAGCGTTTATCCTCGAGTCCTGTAGTGGAGTCCTCTATCACTCCACTACAAACAGCGCCATATGTTTAAAGTGTTTGACTCAAATTACTTAAGAAATATGCACCTATAGATGTATACAGGCTGGAAGGATATATATGTATGTATGGTTGGAAGCGTTCTCTAATAGCAAGAGATGCTCCTAGACAACTATAATTCACCTAATGATAAATTTAGACAAATCACATCTAGTAACCATATACATGATGCACTTACAAAAAATATGTCACAGTTTTTATCATTAAAAGGATGTGAAAACAGCTTGCCACATGCAGGAGTCACAAAGGACAAAGAGACACACTCATACTACAGAGCTGAAATTCCTTCCTGAAAGTAAGGAAGTCTGCATGCCTGGTTATTTAAAACTAGTAGCCTGGGTCCTGGCATCCATGTGAAAGTCTGAAATGGAAAACATGAGTGATTTTACAGGATTAGGATTGCTCTAATTTATAGTCTGAGCAACGATTGGATCCTTAGAAGACTGCCAGAATACCAAGTACTCTGGTCACTCTTCCCCTCTCCTGCCAGACACTCTTTTCTTTGAGATAATTAAAATACTTGTTTATCACTCAGGTCTTCAACTATGTGGTGAATAACCCCAGCTGGCCACTTAGTCCAGTTTTGGGTTTGTTTTTACCAGTAGTACTGCATAAAAGTACTTTTTATGCAGCTGGATCTTGACTATACTTTTCAGAAAATTAAGTATTATTTGCTAATTTCATTACTACTGACTGATGACTTTGTAGTCTTGTTCTTTATAGTATATTAAAAATATGCACCACAATCAAATCTCTGCATAAAAAAAACAGTGGTCCAAAATGCAGACGGAAGAGTAATATGAAATAATGGCCATTTTGTTTATTTTTGGCTGTAGACATTTCTGGCTTTAAATATCTACTTAAGAACTGTATTTTGTCTTTGGATGTAGCACCAATAGAGAAGTATGCAGTAGTTTTCCAAGGGTAGCTCTTCCGACTTAAGTTTTCTTGCACAGGTTTAAATTTTCAATGGCAGCGCCTAGAGGACATGGAGGGATAAGAATATCATTAGCTCAGTAATTCAGATCACATTAGAGTGACCCGTCTGTCCTAATTTTAAAGGTTATTTTAATTTTATGTAAATCTGTAGCTGCCATTCACAAAAAAATCTGCATAATATGCCTTGCATTTTAGTTTTACTTGTCATCCTCTTTTGTACATGAACATGAGTTAACTTATTTTTTGGTGTCTTCTGGTACACCAGTGTCTTCTCAAGTGAAACCTGAAGAACTTAATTAAAACTGAAGAGGCTTGTCTCCCCCTTCCTTATGAAATGCAAAGTTGTGATTTTCCATTCTTACTTCTTTTTGTTCACCAATTTTCAAAACTGTGTGCAGCTAGAACAGAAAAAGCTGACCGTTTCGTATCTGTGAAAAGAATAATTTGAACCAAGGAAAATATTCAAATGCTTAGGCTAGACTCTGACCCCAGTACTCATATTAGTGAAGGGTTATTCACCTTATTAAAATTAATCCCATGTTCATGTCACTACCTGCCCCAGAAGGCATTTCTTTATTTTAATATTTATTATATTTCATATTCTGTGCTTTTAATTAAATTTTATCGTTAATAAATCCCCTTTTGCTTTGTTTCACCCCCTTCTGTGATTCACTAGAGAAGGTGCACGATCGGGACTCTAATTTCCTGATTGGTTAAGCCAAATCTCTAAAACTGAATGACCGCATTTTATGTGCTACCAGAAAGTCAAAGAGAAAAGAATCAATGTGCTCCCACCTCAACACCAGCAGATATCCTCCGCTCTCTGCTTGTACTTTCAAGTTATTTTTTACTGTTTAAGGTTGGCACTGGCCCTGGCTGAAAGAAATATCAGAGCACATCCTTTGAAAATCACCTACTGGTCCTTTCCCTGTTTGGTAAAATAAAGACTTCGCATGGGAAGACATGCAAATATGCAAAAAAGCACATGCTTTTTAGTTTTAAACAGAGGACATGAATTTAAGGAGGCATGAATTTTCACAGATACTGGCACACAGTAACATGTATGAAATTCATTACATCCAGCCTCAGCTATGTAACAACTAGACATCTCCTCTTAGTGGGTCTCTTAGGCCTTCTAATCAATGCATAGAGGGTAATAAAGGGTAATAATAAATTAAGGCTGGAAGCCTCTGTAAGATAATGGGGAGAATCACCCTTTGTAAAACTCTGTCTACCTTCAGTAATGCAAAATATCCAAAATATTTTCCAGAATGGTAAAAATCTATACATTTCTGAAGAACAGACTGACAATTAAATGAAGATCATTACTCTTTGTCATTAAAATAGGAAAACCAAGTAATACTGCAACAGCTTTTCAAAAACTTGAGCTTCCAGATGAAGAGATGCACCTCAGATACTAACATCAGTAATTTACCTTTCTATTCATATAGTAGCATTATTTCAGTTAGTTCTGAAGTATTTGAATAATCTGGATTTTAAATGTCCTGAAGCCCATAGCAATTTAGGGTGGACCATGAGTATCTCATTTATTTTCACATCACACTCTTAAATTGTTAAACCTCCCTGTCCTTTCACACCTTTGTTCTGACTAGGAACATGGTGATAATGAAGTCCTCACAACAGCAGCATCATGTTAATCTTTTGTCTGTTGCTGTTGATTCTGGACTTCACCATTTTATAGTTCTTTTTAGTTTAACTCTCACAATGACTTTGTTCATTGTTCTTGTTTTATGTTCAGCAAGACTTGTCAGGAGATGAAAAAAAGCTTGAAGCATAAGAAACATCACAGAGACTGTCAATTAATATCTCATTAATAAAGAAAACAACAACAAAATGAACAAACAAACAAGGAAAATAGGCTAAGTGGAAAGGTGTTAATTGAGGAAGATCTGAAAGGCCTGAAAGATCTAAACATAAAGAATTAAGAAAAGAGTGAGTTTTTCATGTGAATTCATCTGCTTGGAGGTTTGAGGAACTGGTCCCGCACAGCTGTGATGCTGTGAAACAACGTGAAGAATACAGGCATAAGCAAAATCGACAGACCTGGGAAAGAGAGTAGATGGACAGCCGGGATTCTGGGTTAGTGCAGATGGAACAGACGCTCAGTCGAAAAATTTTCATTTTCAGATATCATTGGAAAAAATATTCCAGTCATTTCTACCAGCTGAACACCAAGCTAGTGACCTGAAGTAAAGAAAAAAATAATCAACATTCAAGACTCCTGCTTTCCTTGAAGGGCTTGGCATGAGGGATGTGCAGCACGTCTCAGGTTCTTGGAACCCAGTTTCCCATATTGGTCACTCTAAAAATTTTACATTGTACTCTTGACCTAGCTATGTTAACTACCAAAATGGATGAACAACATCTGAAGACTAATGTAGTTTGTTGGGCTTTTTTCTTTTTTTTTTTTGAGAATGACTAGGAGAGTTGCGAAAATTGGAAAAAAGATGGGGGGTGGCAGGAGGAAGAAGAGACAGAATCCTTCACATATAAGTCACATCTATTTAAAATCCAGTTAGTAGTAAAATGAATTCCTGTGTGGTAACTTTCAAGAAACAAGTTGATATATCCAATGGAGATTACAGGCAAAAAATAGTCAAACTAGACTTCTGACCAGTACATTACTGGCCCTCATTGAGTATTCTAATTAATTAAATAATTTTGTTAAGGAATTGTTTCACACTGTTGTGTAGGTCTAGCTATGATTAAATAATAAAACATATAAACAAAATATGAAGGTGATTTTGATGCATTATGTTTAAGAGAAATTTTAGTTTGTCTTCTGTGTGATTCCCGTTATTAGCATAATCATCTAGTATTGCATGTTATTTTTCCTCTTCCTTATTTTCACTAAGACAGACAAAAAAAAGTGTAATGATCTTGGGATATTAGTATTTTTAAAGCTTTTTTTAAATCTTAAAGATTTTTATAATATGGAAAAGATGCTGAAATTGGCACAGAAAGAAAAAAAAAAAGCACAATTATTTTTAGAGCTGGCCTCTTGGGCCGGGTATGGGCATTTCAGCTGAATGGAGAAAATCTTGGATTTCCAGTGCCATACTTTCTCTCTTTGCATATTATAATTTCTAATGCTGTTAAGTTAAATCGTTTTATCAAAACTAAATTGCCTGAACTAAAAAAATAAAAATAAAACAACAGCAAAACCTAGACCTTCTTCATTAACCACAGTGAATAAGGTGTACAGTATTTTTTCCCCAAGACCAATTTATTCCGTGAACCATGCATGCAAGCTATCAAAAGCTGTAAATTAGTGGTCACCTCAGGCATTAGAAATAAGAGCTCCTTTACAGGAGCTCCCATCGAGTCAGTCTTTTTCATCTTTGCTAATTAACACTTTTTTACCATTGCCTTATAATAAATAATTGAAACTATCATGTAGGACATGATTCAGAAAAGAGAGAGCAAAAACTTTAAACTAGATCATTTTCAAAGAAATCTTGCTCTGATTGGCTTCTTCAGTAAAACCCTGAATAATTAGAAAATAAACTGTTTTCTGGCTTTAAAAAGTCTTTGAAACTCTCCACTACCTGAACAACTTTAATTTACGTGCATATAGAAAGTCTTACTGGTGCTGAAAACCTAACATTTAATTCCCTGAAAAATCCAGATAAGCCATAAAATACTCCACAGTAGCACAAGGATCGCAGCAGTGTACTCCATAGTATGTAAGAATGCTGCAGCATCACAAGATCTTCTAAAATGAGGAAGCAACTTTCAGTATGAGGAGAGCATTCATCTGAAAGCTTTTGGGTTGCGTGTCTTTGATCCTGACAGTAGGATTTCCAGCCAACTAGAACTTCAGTGTGTGTGAACACGGTCTCCTGGTAATCTCTTATGCTCCATCGGCTCCAATCCTATGTTCAGGAGCAGTGTGACGTAGTGCTATTTAGCTAGCATGGTGAAGATGTAGTTGGCTTATGATCTAGGAAAAAAGCAAAACACCCAGCTAACCATACAAGCAAGGCTTTGCCCATATTTCTCGGAAGCTTTTAAAGCATCCCAACTCTGTACTAATTCTGAGCTGGTATTAGCTCATGAGTCCCACAAAAGGCAGTCGCTATTTGCATATTTTGAGCTACCTGAAGTAACGTGGTCACAAAAGAACAGTTTTATGGTCCCAGCTCTCACCCGCACTTTTGTGTGCTCCAAGCAATTCTGCAATAATTAGACACACCTGCCTAGCCCTCATTTGCAAGGAAGAATATGACGACTGGTTTGATTAAGCTGTGTTAAGCAAACGTTGAGTGTACCTTTTTCAGGATCGGTCCACAGAGCTTCACTGCAAGGAAATGCTGTATGAATAAATATAATTACGGAAAAGGAAAACCTAAAGGTAATTTGATAACCCTCTGCAGAATTTAGCAAGGTGTCTAAGAATGAAATGTTGACATTTCTACGGTTACTTTACATATAAAAGAGGTACCTTTCATAAAAAGCAAAGCACTTACTTAACATTCCTCAAAGGTGGATCTCGTATTCTTCATTAGCTAAGTTTCAATTGCCTTTGTCAAGCTTGTCTTCCCAGCAAAGGTCTCTGTCAACTGTGAAATCCACTTAAGGTAATTAGTATTCTGTTAGATTTAACAGAGTCTGTGAATTAGAACTGTAACAAAAGAGAACGTCTACTTGTTTCTTCATTATCAAACAAGTGGAACTTCCAGCTCCTGTAGCGGCTGAATCTGACTCTTTTTCATGTCATACAGGCCACACTTAGAGTAAGGATTAATAGCCCTGCTCAAAAATTTGATTTTTCCATTTTACCAGGAAAGATGACATTTCAAAATGTGTCTGTTCTGATTTGTAACACGAGTAAATCTCATCCTCTCCAAAATCAGGGAACAGTTTCCTCCAAATCAGTGCAGCATTTTATTTCAAAATTTTCTACAGATGTTCAAATTTTTAAAAGAATTTTGACATTTTCTTTGAGTTTTATTTGTAATCTATAGTCATATTGTTATTTTCATATTTCATTATGTCACAGAGCAGTGACCACATACAACTCGTATAGACCTCTGAAACTCTGACATGAGACAACACTTAAAGTATTCTAATGCATACTTTGTTTTCAGCATCTGTCACTGAATGTTTGTCACTTGTTGACTGGAATATTTTCTCTTTCCTAAGACAAAGAGTTTTTTTGATCCAAAAAAAGCATGCTGGAATAAAACGAAAAGTTTTGCTAGCATCAAGCCTGCACAGACTTAGAAACGAAAGGTCCCAAGTAATTATAAGCAGATATAAAATCTGGACAAGGATATGAAAACTAGGAAAAGACTGGGTTATTCTAAGGTCACAGATGAGACAGGGAGGAAGACAGTGGATCAACTGGCTGAAAATCTTACTCTCTGTATACCAGTGCCAGAAATACAGTGAATAAACAAGAGAAATGAGGAAGTCTTAATAGTTTATGAAAACATATGTTTTAGTCTAAATTTACGATTTCGCCAGCATAACAGAATTGGATAGGGTAAGTCTTCTGACTGGAAAATATTAATATTAAAACCCAATATATTATCAATAAAAACTGACATAATAGGAAATGAAAATATGTTGCTCTGTACTAACATTATATGTGCACCCTTTGAACTGCAGACTATAAAATGAGATGGTTCTGTTAGTAACCTGTTAGCCACAAAGAATGGCTCCTTTTTATGCCTTAGCAGCCCACGGGAGCGGCCCCATCAGGTTTCTAATAGCTTATACTTAGACATGCAGGCTCTTAACATTACCCACGCTAGCTAAATTCAAACTAGAATGGATGTCTGTACTGCCAGCACACCTTCAGTACGTTGTGTAGACACACTTTGAGATCAAAGTGTTCTCTGTTTGTCTTACAGTTGACACAGTTTGACACTTTGAAGTATGAAACCTCTTCATTACAACACAAATAAGAGATTCATTTTTGACGCAGAAAATCTGTTTCAGTCACTAGGAAGCGTTTGTCTACAGGAAGACGCTAGTGAGAAATTGTGTGGATCATGAAGTAGTAGCTGTTGCAGACTAACTCCCTGTCTGGGCAGTCTTTGTAGGCACTTACAGACTTTCTATGATTTAGCTAAAACCATTTAGAAAATGTTTTTAATAAGAAATAGTAACAGCCACAGCAGGGACTAGAATACATTAATGACCCAGGTCATTTAAGAAAACCGGGTTTATGTAGAAGTCTTGTCGTGCCATGAGTTAAACTGACAAAAACATGAAAACATGACAGAGTTCTGTACTTTTAAGTGTGAGTTTGAAATTCTGAATTTTTGAGTTTTTCTTAAAATTTCACATATAATTAAGTACTCCAAGGAAAAAAAAATCTTATCACAATAGCAGCCAGTGCTCCTCCAGGCAGAGCTTTCACATTCCCAGTTGTCCTGCGTATGTCCTTTGGATTGCTAAGTCACGCTCTCTCAGGGTGATGCTCAGGGAAGGAATTATTTTGGTCCACCCCGTTTGTGTGTTTACGCAGTTGTCCTGTGGCACGCTTACTACTGATAGAATCCTTGAAACAGCTTTCATATCTCTGCTGACATAGGCATGCAGCTTACCTTACTATCTTATTTATGTATATATTTTAGTTTTAAATATACCGATACTTTTTCCTAAGTGCCTGCAATGGTTATGAATTGTCCAGGTGGCTTTTCAGTGCTGTGCTAATGCATACACATGCGGTGGGAGAGCAAGAAAGAGGGAGTCCAGCTTGTCATCTTATTTATGTATTTATTTTCTTTTAAACATACCTATATTTTTTCCTAAGTGCCTGGAACAATATATGCAATAAACAATATTAATCAGTAACCATGCTCAAATCATTCACTTCCTTCAGTTCAGTGCTGTGAAACAAATGTGAGAAACTAAATAGACCTTGTAGAGTGCCCTGTAGTTCAATAAATCCAAGGCCTGTCTGATCACGGACATAAGGTAATTTTAGCAATTGACATCTCATCTGCAGTAGTCTCCCTCTGTTTCCCTTCAGATTCTACTAGAGAATTATGAACCTTTTTTTTTTTCTGCTTTCAATTTATTTTAACTGTTATGACATGAAATAGTTAAAAAGAAGTAAATGGGAAAGACTCAAACTGTTTCAAGACTGATAACCACAAATAGCTTAATTTTTACTCAGGAAAAGAATCTCGGACAAAGAGGAGAAGAAAGAAGAAACTCTTAGTGGCAATCTCAAGAAAATACTGACATCCAGAAGAAAACGGAGATAGAAGAGAGTTAGAGGGGAAAAAAAGAGGAAGGAAGTGCCAGGCATAAGTAAGTACAGCTGCGTCTCTGAACTGTTAGTTATACTTCTACGTGTGTTTTCAGTTCTTCTGTACACTTTGTACAGGTAATAATGGATTCAATATTACTCCATAGTAACTCGTATTCCCATAAATCTGTGACATAATATGAACACAGTTTCTTCTCATCAAAAGCTGAGAATAAAAACCAAATAATTTTGTTTTTCAAAACCATGACCATACCAAGCACTAGGTACTATAAAAATAGAGTATGCTCAGAGTTTTCACCTTTGTATGTTTTAAACTTTTCAGTCACTGAAGTTTCAGACTATTAAATGGAAAAACGCAAATGTCAAGAGATTCTTGTCTTAGGAAAATTAAGAAATTTGCACAGCTATTGTATATTTAGCATATAAGTGCACTAATAGAATAGGCCTGATACAATGGAGTAAATTTATCAAATCTACATAATAAAACCTGTAAAAAGTGACAGCTAACAAGTGTTTATCAAGTTTAATTTTTATTACTCAAATTTTTTTTTGATAGTAACTCTATGATATCTTTAAAGACAGAGAAGTTGAAATTAGATGAACCCTTATAGCCCTTGAAATACAGTTCCTTTGACAGCGGTCTTTAATTGAGTTACGGAAAGTGAAGACAACCTCTTCCCCCTCTCAGAACACATATCTATGCCAGCAGTATGTCTGTGAATTTATGTGAGAAAGAGAACAGGCACATTTCTGTTGTACTTACTTCTGTCTTTCTGTTGTACTTACAAATTTATTTTCACTTTAAACATACCTATATATTTCCCTGTGTGTCAACTACGGATATGAATTGTTCAGATTGGTTTTAAGTCTATGCTAATAACTTTGTATTTTCTTCATGTGCTTGTACTGCAATAATGCTCAGGAGACTCAATCATGGATGAGGTCTCTGGGCTGTGAAGGGCATACAAACCCAGAACAAATTACTGGTGATCCAAATAATCTGATTTTGTCCACACTTTCTTCTGTCCTTTAATAAGAACATCTTTAAAAACTGCTTTTCATCATTAAGTTTGGAGTTAGAACAATCCTTTTCTTTGCTGTGGCCTGATGATTTATTTAGCTTATATAGACTCTGCAATTTCAAAGTGTATATGTACATTATTATATTCTTTTTTAAACTGCAAGACACATTTGTTTGCAGAGGTTTTACTGGTAACTGAGTAATTATACCAGAGACAATATGTTGCATTGGCAAATCCATCTCCAATTTGTATGCACACAGCTTGATATTCTTCTACAAGGTTCGTATTTTTGAGCAGTGCAGTCTAGATGTTCAGGTTGATATCAGTCAAACAAAATGAAAAACTGAGAACCAAAATGCCTGCTTATCCTCAGGGATGCCACGACAAATTAGTAAGACTATCTCATAACAATGCTTTATGTTGTTATGACAGTTGTCATATTTTAATTCTTTATGAGCACTATCATACATTTGGGCACTATCATCAAAATTCTTTGTACTTGCTAATTTGCTTTTGAGGTAAACCTCCCTTATTTCCCAGTTCTTTCGAGTATATGCCAGACTGGTCCCCTGTGAATCGGAGCATCCTGAGAACCACTCCATTTTCTGAGAGACTGACTGTGTTCCCGAGGCATCGTTTTGGCAGCAGCTGATGATGGAGACGCTGCAGCCATCCCTGCTTGTCCCTGGCTGTGGTAGCGGTGCAACAGAGAATAAAGCAACTCTGCGCCACTTACGGATTAGGCAGTAAAGTCATCTGAGAGCTATTTTAGTTGGGTTACAGCTGTTCTATGCTTCCAGCGTGGCACAAAGCGTCTATAAAACAACATTTGGGGCATGGGGCGGAGAGATTGTGACTGTCCTTTTCTACCATATTCTAAGCTGTTAAGTAATGCTTCTGTTAATATTTGTCACCAACCTGACTAGCTTTAGACTGAAAATCAGGAGATAAAATGATACAACTATCATTCCTAATCCCTGAGTCACTTCTGCTCTCAACTCTTGAAAATACTGTGGGTTGGTATGTTGGGCCTTTGGCAAGAGGTTCTTCAGATTTCTATTGCATTTTTTAATTTAATTTGGAAAAAAAATTAACCCATCAGCGAAAAGTCCATTGTGCTTATTCTTAAGAAATGAAGTGACTATTTATTATAGAATAGAATAGAATCATAGAGTCGTTTAGGTTGGAAAAGACTTTAAGATCATCTAGACCAACCATTGACCCTGCTCTACCAGGTCTGCCACTAAACCATGTCTCTAAGCACCACATCTACACGACTTTTGAACACATCTAGGGATGGTGACTCAACCACCTCCCTGGGCAGCCTCTTCCAATGGTTGAGAACTCTTGCAGTGAAAATGTTTTTCCTAATGTCCAACCTAAACCTCCCCTGGTGCAACTTGAACCTGTTTCCTCTTATCCTGTCGCCAGTTACTTGGGAGACCAGCTCCCATCTCACTACAGCCTCCTTTCAGGTAGTTGTAGAGAGCAATAAGGTCTCCCCTCAGCCTTCTCTTCTCCAGACTAAACAATCCCAATTCCTTCAGCCGTTCCTCATAAGACATGTTCTCCAGACCCCTCACCAGCTTTGTTGCCCTTCTCTGGACACACTCCAGCACCTTTAATGTCCCTCCTATACTGTGGCGCCCAAAACTGAACACAGGACTCAAGCTGCGGCCTCACCAGCGCTGAGTACAGGGGCACCATCACTTCCCTACTCCTGCTGCCACACTATTCCTGATACAGGCCAAGATACCGTTGGCCTTCTTGGCTACCTGGGCACGCTGCTGGCTCATGTTCAGCTGGCTGTCCACCAGGACCCCCAGATGCTTTTCTGCCAGGCAGCTTTCCAGCCACTCCTCCCCAAGCCTGTAGCGTTGCCTGGGGTTGTTGTGACTGAAGTGCAGGACCCGGCACTTGGCCTTGTTAAACCTCATGCAGTTGGCTTCAGCCCATCCATCCAGTCTGTCCTGGTCTCTTTGCAGAGCCTTCCTAACCTCAAGCAGATCAACACTTAGTAGCCTTCAGACAGTGTAAATGACACTGTCCTGTACAGCTGCGTCATGGAGCTCCCTCTACATAAACCTAAATAAATAAAACAGCAAACCCCAGTCTCACTCTGAGATCATGCACTGAGTGACTAATCCATTCTTGCTAGACAGTGGGAGCCTCTGTAGATTGAGAAAAGGTGTCATTAGCTGATTTTCATTCCAGGACCAAAAACAAATAAAGCCAGAGCTGAAAACAAACAAAAATGTATTAAGCTGACAAAAAAGTCTCCAGTGGGAAATGGAAGACAACTAGAAACAATGATAATAACATTTTCATGTGCTTTCATTACACGAGCAATTTGGGGATGTGCTGAACAATTCAGAAATATTTCAAATTGCTGGGTATATGCCATAATTGCTGGTTTACAAATATGTCAGATCCTTTACCATGCAGGCTCTTTTTATCTATTGCAAACAATTCTAGATCAGATGTTTTCCATTTAAACTGTTAGGAAAAAATAGTCCAATCCAGAAATAGTATTAATTTTCATGGCTGCGTTAATGAGGATTACTGAAGCACAATATCATCCTGGCATTTATCAATATGTAATCTTAATTTCCATCGTGATCTCAGTTAGTCTCACTCTATACTAACTCAGTATAACATAGAATATAGATACTTACAAAACTAAATATAAAGCTGAGTAGCCTAGGACAATAGTTAAAATGGACACTTGCAAAGATGCTAGAATTGAATAGCAATTACCTTTCTTTTAGATTACCTGGTTTAACATTAATGTAAATATTGATTTTGAACATTTATTGTAGCAGTAGACACCCAATCTGAGGGTTCAGCATAACAATAAATATCTTTAATTGCTTATTAATTTTAGAACAATTTTTATATCATTGAGGCTTTCTAACTTTGGGATGGTAAATTTTATATTTAAAAAGTAACAGAATTGTCCTCCCAGAAAAGTGGTTACTTAAGAGACCACAATATCTCTTCTTTATCTGATTTTACTGGTTCAGGAGAGAGAAAGGGGCAAGCAAATGAAACCTTTTGCAATGAACTGCCACTGAAGGCCTGGAGGAAATGCCACCACTGATCAAAAGTGCTTGACAATCAATGTGCATTGAGCAGTTCTCACCGGCTGTTCACAACCCCACCAAAGATCAAGACTGGTGATGTGTCTAAACAGCACTGGCGGGCCCTGCAGGCATTAGGCAGTTGCTTTGCATTGCATCTACGCAAAATTAATCTACCGACCCATCTCTAATTAAGGGTATGTTGGTTCACATCATGGAACAGCCTCCAAGCTTGAGAAGCACCTCCTTTTGGGCAAAACAAAACTGGAAGACGCACACTCCAAGAGCTTGCCTTCTGCTCTTTAACCAAAGAATGCTCAGTCCACAGGGTGAGTATGAAGTAGCCCCTGCAAAGCACACATGGTGTCGATATTGAATTCTTGGCACCAACTGTTTTGCTTTACTTGTGTGGTTCCACTGTACTGTGGAATTTGCCCTGGTAGCCGTTGCTTTGGGCAAGTGGAATGGTAGCAGCACCAAGAGTAAGTGAAGAGGTGGTCTTGGGATTTCTTGTATTGCTGTGTAAAAATAATGGAATTCCCTAATTCCCTTCACCTTGTCACAATCCTGAAAAAAAGGAATCTGGGAGAATCTTGACAATTTTTAGTCTGCTTACATCACCGAACAGTGTCACAAAATGTGCTGGTCCCCCTGTCTGCATATGATAGATTAACAGATATTTGTCTGTGAATCATTAATAGAAATGAGCTTTAAACAAGATTCTGGAAATTTTCATTTTCTTGCAATGCTAAAGCCATACATTGCAGTAAACACAATGTCTGAGTAAACATTTTCTATGAAACATGCATAAAGAATCATATTTTAATTGCAAAGTCTAACCCAGTAGGGGTTTTGGAAATGGAGTAGATTATAAAAACAAAGATTTGTTTGGGCTGGATTGTTTGCAGAAGATTTAAAAAACAAAGAGGTTAGAAAAAATCTGAATGTATTTATATTATTTTACTTCTCTCTTGCTTTGTCTGTAAATAGTCTGGAAGCAGTATCCTGTTAACACATCCATTTGGTGTAATACAATTACTATATTAAAATTTATGTTGTTGATTTAAGGATGTCTGCTAAAACTGCCAAAGCCTCCCACTTGAACCTTCTGTCACCTTATGCTACTTAATGTGACATGATTATCTTAACTGATTTTGAAATTCATATATGGACACACAACGCATTTGAATGGCTTCTTTCTTATATAAACAATTTGCATGAGATGGCATTGATATAACTTAATTACGAGATGACTGTAAGCAAAATGCTAAACATGGATATAACTGTCCAGTACTGGAGAACTGCCAACCAGAACCCCCATACTTAAAAGAAGCTTAGGTCTCTGATTTATAGCTTAGGCTTGACTCTTGCTGTAACGACATTTTCCTGTTTATCCTATCATACCACTTTTGAGTCTTCCCATATGGATTTGAGGGCCCCACCAGACTAAGTGAGTGAATTCAGAAGAGATTCTCTAGGTCTGTGTCCATAAGTAATGTAAAGGATCATGACAAAACAGTGAAACTAAGCTTATCATCATGATACATACTGGCCACCTAAATAATGACCAACATTTTGTAGGCCAAAAATATCTTGCGCTTATTAGTTAATAATATGAATGCAAAAATAGATAACTAAGCATACAGGTCAGTAATCATCTTATTTTCCTTTATAGTAAATAAGCAGTTGCCTGATGTCTGGGGAGTGAGACTAGAAGGAAGCTTGACGAAAATAAGCAAGCAAGGGTTCTTGTGAAGGTGCAAACTGCAAGCGATAGATTCCCCATCACTGATTCTGCGCTGGCAGTAACAGTCACTATCAAGATCAAAGTCTGAGTTTTGTTCAAACTTTGAAGCATTTCAGGCTTCGGTCCTTGTATTTCATTCACTCCCAGACCTACTTACGAGGGAGAAGTCGTGGCATATATATATATATGTTTGTGTGTACATGTATATATACACCAATATATAAATCTTAATTACAAAATGGTAATCCCAAAATGTCTAAGTAAAGGAAGCATTTCATTTTGTCCATTACTACACGTGCTTCCCTACTGCATGTCATACAGCGCAATGAGTTTGCATTTGACTAAGCAATAAGAAGGTTAAATCAATCCTATGTTCCAATTATGTTACAGTGAGTTGTCAACAAGCAAATATTATATGATAGAAGAAATATGCCACAGCAGAAAACTACAGGGAACACAGCAGTGAAAAACTGCGACTACAATTTCAGCCTCACCCTGAATAACATTGGCAGGGCTCCGTTCAAGAAATATTTAGGGTCCTTTCAACCACGGTCATTCCTAACATTCCTCATAAAGTTAGAACCAATAAACTAAACAAATGTAAATTATATTTCATAGAATCATAGAATCACCTAGGTTGGAAGAGACCTTTAAGATCATCAAGTCCAACCGTAAACCTAACGCTGCCAAAACCACCACTAACCATGTCCCTCAGCACCACGTCTACCCATCTTTTAAATGCCTCCAGGGATGCTGATTCCACTGGGCAGCCTCTTCCTATGCTTGACAACCCTTTCGGTGAAGAAATTTTTCCTAATATCCAATCTAAGCCTCTCCTGGTGCAACTTGAAGCCATCTCCTCTTGTCCTATTGCTTGCTACCTGGGAGAAGAGACCGACCTCCACCTCGCTACAACCTCCTTTCAGGGAGCTGTAGAGAGTGATAAGGTCTCCCCTCAGCCTCCTTTTCTCCAGGCTAAACAATCCCAGTTCCCTCAGCCGCTCCTCACAAGACTTGTGCTCTAGACCCTTCACCAGCTTTGTTGCCCTTCTCTGGACACGCTCCAGCACCTCAATGTCTTTCTTGTAGTGAGGCGCCCAAAACTGAACACAGTACTTGAGGTGCAACCTCACCAGTGTTGAGTACAGGAGGATGATCACTTCCCTAGTCCTCCTGGCCACACTGTTCCTGATACAAGCTGGCATGCTGTTGGCCTTCTTGGCCACCTGGGCACACTGCTGGCTCGTATTCAGCCGACTGTCAACCAACACCCTGAGGTCCTTTTCCTCTGGGCAGCTTTCCAGCCACTCTTCCCCAAGCCTGTAAAGCTGCATGGGGTGGTTGTGACTGAAGCGCAGGACCTGGCACTTGGCCTTGTTGAACTTCGTACCATTGGCCTCGCCCCATCGATCCAGCCTGTCCTGATCCCGCTGTAGGGCCATCCTACCCTCAAGCAGGCCAACACTCCTGCCCAAGTTGGTGTCCTCTGCAAACTTACTGAGGGTGCACTCAATCCCTCATCCAGGTTATTGATAAAGATAGTAAACAGAAGCAGCTCCAATACCAATCCCTGGGGAACACCATCTGTGAATATTTGTTTTGTGACACAAAACTTCAGCAATAATTGCATATATCTCATTATCAATGTGATAACATTTGTGTGCATAAAAAAAATCTGAGTTTAAAAATCAAATTATCTTTTAAATGTAGGAAATATGCTGACAAGCATTGAGTCAGTGTAACCTTCAATACTGTGACCAAAACTCAGAATATTGAACTTTGTAGTTTTGTTTACTTTTAACATTCAATGATGTGCTTGTGTGCAATACTGTACGTCTCTTATCAATGGATATATGGTGGAAATATATTAATAGTAACAGTGCACATATTCTTATATATCTTACACATTTGGAGAATCGTATAATTAAAATATAAATAAATATATAAACTATATCAGATTCTGGAGCAGTTTCTTTAAAAATTAAAACTTCCTTTCTTTTTCTTGCAATCATGAGGAAAATACTATTCTATTTAATGTCTAATTGGAAAAGCTTAGAAAAATGCAGAATACATTGGCAAATTATACCTAGAGATCCAGAGCCTTTTCTATTATTTCAAACTTTAGATAATGGCTTCTTAAGTAACATACGGTAAATGTGCTGAAGTATTATAATTTTTAAAAATCAAATTGAATATAAAATGCAAATATAATTATTCAGTCTTCAATAATAACTAATGCATTGAAAAAGTACAGGCTTTTCAGTTTCAGTAGTCCGTAATATTGAGGGTATTTTCTTTGAAATCCTGGTCTTACAATTATTGCATTTATTGTACTAATTAGAAGGTACAGTGAAACTGTTTATTTATAAGTAACTCAACTCAAGTACAGTGAAAATTTGAAGGACAAGAAAAATGTCTGAATAGTTTTCATAACCTGCTTTGTGAAAATTTCCAAATTCATCTTGAGCAGAGATGATCTATAATGAAGTCTGTCTGAAAAATACGATCTTTCTATGAGAGCATTATTTTTTATCAGCTGGCTAAACTGTACAGCTGTTACTTTGGTAATGTTTTAAGAAATGTGATACGCAGTGGGACAGTTCACAAAAATGAGCATTCTTCAGCGCTGACATTTACCGTGTTTTCTTCCTTGGGGTCAAAGAAAATGTTCTTTTTTTTAACAACAGCGGCTGCACTGTGGAAATGAGGTGTTGGGTGTTTTTTTGTCAGGGGAATTTGCAAAATTTGAGCATTTTTTCTTTGAAACTAAAAACAATAGTGTTAACAAATGTTGAAAAGAGCTGCTGTTTTAAGTAAAGCCCACATCCATGGCAGAGCTTTTCTTGGAACACAGAACATGAGGCACACGGGACCGATGCTGTCAGTCTTTGCAGCAGCAGCACCATGGGATGTTTAACGCTGTCTGTGCTCTTCCTCTGGTTGAGTGCAAATGATAAGAAGACATGAGTAGTTTTATTAGTAGAGACAGACTCTACAGAAATATACTGGCAGACTTGATTTTTAAGAGGAATCCTGGTATGCTTTGGTTAGAGTTTTCTTTAAAATGCTGATCTTTGATACTTGACATAGTCCTAGTAAACTACTAGTTTTGTTGTGGATTTGCACTACAAGTAGAATACCGTGCTGATTCATAAACTGCCGCGTCCTTACTTGGTTTGATTTGCTCCAAGTTCTTATGTTGCACTAAGACTCCGTAGCCCAGACATTTTCTGCAATACCACGCTCAACATTTGGGTTTTAGATGGTGTTGTGAAGAACAGTTTAGCAGCTATCCAGGGTTGAGGACCATTGCCTCATTTGTCTCAGCTCTTCAGCACAAGCAGAAGGCAGCAAGTAATGTTCGAGCTCAGGTCTGTATCCTGAAGTGCAGCTCAATATAATCAGAAAGATTGGTATGCAGCATTTTCCCCCTAATGCTGTGGCAAGGAAAAGCCTGGGGCTGAGAAAGAACCGAAATGGACACAGAATGGGGATGGATAAGCAAGAGAAGAGATTCACTATCTGAAATAGAATATACAGAAAAAGATTGGACTGTATGGAGGGAGGATTCACAGATACGGAAAGTATGTGGATGAAGACTGAAGATTAGGAAAAAAACAGAATTCAGAAGAAACAGGCAAAAAAAGAAGAGCAGAAATCTCAAAGTGAACAATTTCTTTTAGGTGATGCCCTAAACCTCATCAGTTCATCAAGAAAAGAGAAAAGCCTTATATCCCCCCAAGAAAAAGAAATACTGCAGACAAGAAAACTATTTATCTTTCCTCCTAGACAGCAGGTTGTCTTCTGCAAGACAGAATAGCAAAAAAAAAGAAACAGAGAAACGCCTGTTCTGAGGTATATAGTCACTAAGTATATGTCACCTACTCCAGGAAACATCAAGAAGGAAAACAATAAGAGGCCCCGTTCAGCCACAGCAGTATCCGAATTTATAAATGTTTAAGTATTCCTTCAACTTTCACAGGTTCTATATTTAAACATGCATTTTTAATTGACCCCAGAAATAATTTCAGTTTATATATAGTTTTTATAAGCCTGGGGCCTACCTGTCCTAGGCCTATTTGAAGATTTATCTACAGAAATCTTTTATGAAGGAAGGAGGGAGGATTTCATTTACAAAGGCCTAAATCCAAAAGTCTGTTCTGGAATTTGGCTTAATTATTGATGTGCAGTTACACAGGGATTTCCCACACAACCTCCCAGCAGCATCAGATTACCTTGAAGTTACTGTAACTACTGTAATCTGAACAGGTCCCTTGTAAAGAGCAGAAATATAGGTCTGGATACAAAAAAAATCTTTAATGCATTGCACACTGACAGCCCGGGACCACACTAAAACTGTTCTTAAATGATGCAGGTAGTGCCCTTTGCTACTTCAGATCCTTTCTTACCTATTTCTTCAAGGAAGAGAATCTCACAGGTTTAACTACAGTAGAAAGAAATGGATTTGCTTGGTAAAGTAAAATTACATGCACCTGGATAGTTTCAGGCTGAGATCGTAGTATATGGGGAAAGTCTTTTAAAGATATTTGGGGCTGTATTTCCTTTTAAAGGCACTAGCAGGATTTCCAAGAGCACATGGGGAAGAGTCCTCCACAGTATGCCTGACATAGATACTGGCTTCCTTTCTGAGGCTTTAAGTACCTAAGTATCTATAAAATCTAGCCTACAGTTCTTTTATCTCTTTGGTGGGGTCATTCCTATACCCATATGGCAATGCACCTACAATTTAAGGGCAGTATTCTTGATGATAGTCCCTAGAAATGCTCTGAACATGTATGGAAGACGAATCCTCCTGTTCTTTCTAGAGCACTGTTAATAGGACACTGTGGGAAAGGTTTCATTATCGTTACCCTTAAAATGAGCATAAACGTGGGCATTCAAAAATAATACTCAGCCATCATAAAACTTATATTTACTAATTTCCATCCAGCAAAAATTCAGTTTGTTTTATGTATTGTGTTTTGTATATAGGGATCAGTTCAGTCACCTCTGGGGCAAAATTCAGCAGCTGTTTGATAGTGGCAGCAATGCTGCAGAACAGTTTTAGGACATAAAGAGTAGAAGAATAACTTATCTAATTGAAACTGTGTGGGGAATTTAAGTAGGCAGAATGTAATTACTCAAGCTGGAATTTGGCCATTCAAATATTGAAGCCTTTAAAGAAATGTTAATAGCTATTCACAGCTTTAGGAATATATCTTCAAATCACAATTTTAATAAGAATAAAAAAGAGGAAAATACATTTAGCAGCTTATGTTAGGGAAATATTGTATTAACTGTAGAGGACAAAAATGAAGGTAAATATTTAAACACATCTGTTATCATGGGATAAGACTTTGATGTATCAATCCCATCTCCACTAAAGCCTCCTACTATAAAAATAAAACTCCCACATTGAAGTATGTTTCTGTTTTGCTTTTGCTATGATAAATAGCTATCACAAAAAAGGAAATTTGGCATAAAACATGGATAATAAAAGATGTGATTTAAGAAAATAACTTAAGGCAGTGGTTTTCATTACAAAAAGGTACAAAAGATGGAGCAGAGCAGCAATTTGTTTTGCATAAACACTTAAAAAAATATTGTCTTTGTGATAGACAGCTTGTATACTTGCTATTCCATTGTATTAGTGATTGCTAGCTGGTGTGGTTATTCCTGAAGATCAAAAAATTTGGCAGAGTTAAAAAGGTGGCCTATAATTATATCAGAAGATAATTGCAGTGTCTATTAGGTATAACTGATTTTCACTGACAATTTCTAGACAACCTGGTCTTCAAAGTTACACTCTGAAAGCTTATCTAGCAAAATTTATGTATACTATCAGGTTACTGACAGTGATTAGAATTTTAGCAAGCCTCTTTATTAAGTCCATTCCATTAAAAAAATTTTCCAAGTAATGTTTAAAATGCAAGTTGAAATCTGTTTCAGTTTGGATGGTTAGCTGAAGTTTAGCCGGACTGCACAAGAATTTGCAAGCTGACACAAAGGTCTCCACTGGCAATGGTGGTACTTATATCTTCCTCTGCCAGTGAGAGCCATACCTTTTGTTATCAATCTTGTCACTGATGGTGCCAAAAAAGTTAAGTTTGTGAAGTCCTCCTAGAAATGCAAGGTTATGCAAACTCGTATGAATATCTTCCACATGGCACGGTGCAGTGCATTCCTGTGCAATAGCTACTGGTTTGTCTTAAAAGCATCAGAGCTCTATTAGTGCAGTACTTTGTCTCAGCTTATTATGGCTGAGCTGATGAGCTTTACTGCCATTGGTTTGGTCACGATGGGTTTAGAGATTGCTGCCTGGTGCTCCAAAACACACTGCAGACAGGCATCAAATTTGTCTTAGGCTCAGCTACAATTAAAAAACAATAACAACAAAAAACACAAAAGGAAACCTACAGTGCAGAGGGACAGTTAAGCATTTCTGTTGGAGATTCAAAACAGTCAGCATACGGAGTAAGGCTGGCTGCAGGATATAAAACTAATATGCTTTTTACACATTAGCTGAGCAGTTAAGGACCAGAGCGCTGTTCCCTCCTCACAACAAAGATTTCAAATCTCATCTTTCCCGAGTCTGCCCAAGGCTAGCCTACCTGTTCCTGTTGAGACTGGGACTACTTACTGTACAAGATTTGTGGAGACCAGAGAAAAGGGCACACCTGTATTCGACAATGCAGTAATGTGGTGAGTCTGGGTTTGTCCCTTGGGCCAAACTCGCCTTCCCGTCCTTCTGCCAGGTGAGAGTTGCATGTATTCCGCTACATAATCATGCCCACGCTGGTTTTCAGTCTGAAATGAAAATAAGTGAGAGAGGAAACACTCAGGACAGTAAGCAAAATAGGGAAGGTTGAATGTCAGTACCTTTTTCAGCCTCGTTCCCCACAGCTGTCATCAGACTGCAATTATGTACCCTTCCAAATGCATCTGTGTGCCCGTCTGTGTGCCTCCCACATCCCCCAATAACATTTGGTAATTTCTGCACGGTTCATTGCAACCAGATTTGGTGGAAGGTAGAGGTCTCAGAAATAATTACATGGGTTCGAGTTTTGTAGCCACAGACAACCTACAGAGGGAAACTGCACACAGTCTTGCATAAATGCAATATTGGACACCAAAGAATGATCCCTGGAGAGGCCTCCTATAAACATCTTTACGGCAGGAAAATTTTTAAGGAAGATTTCATTTTCTATCACACTAAACTAGGCAACAACAAAAAGAAAAGCCCAAACCATGGGAAACTTAGTTTCCTTTGTTCTATTGGTCATGGAATTGCCCTTTTTTTTTTTTTTTTTTTTTTTTTTTTAATATGGCTTAATCATCCGTAATTGTTGTAACAAGCCTCCCAAAAGGTAATAATGATATGCTATGACAAATTTTATACATTATGATACATGTCCTTTCGGCTTTATAAAGGCTCCCTGTGATGGGTTTGACAAGCTTCCCTGAGGCAACTGAGGCTCCTTTACATAGTTCATTAGTTGAAAAGAGAAATGGGCTTCAAGGTGCTTTAAAAAGATTAATATTTTCTCAGTTCATTGTTCATGGGAAAAAGTGCATGTAGAATAATTCAGGGCCAAATTTGTCTTTAATCGGAAAAATACGTATTTTGGGGAAAAAATAGATTTATAACTGGTTGCATAGATTGACAGATGACTGTTCAGGAGTACAGAATGTGGCTCAAACAAGACAATTGCTGTCCTTAAGTTTAAAACAGATGTAGTTTGTCCTCTTTGTGCCAGATGCTAACTTCACACTTTCTTCTCCAAGATCACTGTTTGCAACATTTATATCAGAGAACGTTTATAATAAGCTAAGAGCATTTATAATAAGGTAACCTAGGACAGGATAATGAGTGTTTCTCAGTCACTCAGGGAGAAAGAAGTACAAAAACCTGACTCTCGTCTTGAGCTATACTGCCTTGTCTACAGCTCAGCCATTAGTAAAGGCCTGTGCCTTAACGTATTAGCATAACCTTTCCTTGTATTGTAGGTCAGAGAAAACTCCCATTTAAAATCTCCCTCATTTGTCAAGACAATTTCTCTTTTGACATCATCCAGAAGGTAGTTGCTCTTATTGCCGTATCTCTACTATTTTTGCTGGAAACAGATTATGGGAGCAGCATCCGTGGTCTTCCACGTAATTACTCCCCTTCTGCCTTGCTACCAATCTTGATTCTTTGAGTGTGTCATTTAAAATGAACCACCAGCTTTTCCCTCAGGTGTAAATCCCACGTAGGAGTCTCCGCAGTGGCAATCATTACAATATATCAGACAACACTAATAAAACAGGTAATTAATGTTTTTATACGCTTTCCTATCTCTCCTGCAAGTCTTATACTTCTATCTATCCTTAATTAGGGTTTTATGTTAATGCTGTAGGGCTTCAAAGGTAATATGACTGCAATATTGACTAACATGAGCTGTTGCTGGTAATCAGTGTTCAAAAAGTTCATGGAGATTTATTCCAAGCAAGCTTTAATGTATCTAGTAACATGTATGTAAGTAACTCTGAAATGAACTAGCAGCAACCATAATGGCAAAAAACATCCCAAGGAACTTATGTATAGATGTGATATGTGAAAATATTCTGTAGGTATTAATAGACCGTATGTTAATATTCCCCATCAGGAAAAATTTAGAAATTTATGCGCTAAATAACTGGCAATTTTTTTACATCTGTTTTTTTACATCTAAGTCATAATTAAAATGGCTTCAATAAATTCTGACTTTTGGTTATCAGATAAATTGCAATCCGTTTCTCTCCCTTTCCTTCAGTCGTTCTTCTGTTATATTTTTTTAAAGAGCTGTAATACTGTAGAAAAAATTAAAAAACTTAGAAAGCTTACAAGATAAATTGTTATTCTAAGAAATATCTCCAAGTTATATACCTTAGGTTTTTTATTATATTTAGAACGTTAATGAACTGCATTTGTTATCATATGCATGTTTAGTTACTGCTGATAAAGTCAGCACACAGAGGCATAACAAATCTGTGAGGGAAAACCTGTAAAGCTGGTCACACAAAGGATTTTTCTCTCTGTCTCTACCAGCATAGCTAAGTCAAGCCTAGTTAAAAAAATGAATACATGCAGCTTGTAATACAGACTACTACAGCCATAGGCTTTTTTGCATGTGGTGGGACTACCATGCACCACCACTCAGATTATTTAATACTACATAAATAGGAGTGTCAATTGTTTATAGAGATCCCTGTCTTGCAGTTATGAGTATCTGCACTTCAACCAAGTTTTCTATCAAAATAAAACTTTCAGTAGCTTGCTAAAGATCAGTGACTAGAATGAAAGAGGTCCTGATGTTCATTTTATCCCAATGGCAGTTTGACATGACTTAGTTTTAAGAACTGACAGGGCTAAAAATTCCTCCTTATTCAGTATTTGAAGATGTCTACATACTGTTTGTTTCAGTCCCAAATGTAATATTCTTTTAAGCACATCTGTACTACCATCTACTGGAAAGGTGAGTAACTATGTCTCAGCAATCACCGTTTCCATCTGCTACTGAATCCAGGCTAAAAATGTTAAAAAAAAAAAAAAAAAGAACCTTACATTTCTCCCACAAAAATTGCATCTTCGTGTGCACTTTAAGTTGTACTGACGCTAGAAATCTCTCATTGGTAATCTTTCACAGAGATCAGGTTGAACTAAGACTGGATAGTTTTCATGAGGATATATTTCAGCCAAAAGTGAGATATTCTTTATCAATTTCTTATGATAAGGTATTGCACATCAATAGTTCTCTTTCAGCTTCAGAGATAAACAGAGGGAGCACAGCGAGTGTGTGTGTGTGTGTACAATTACAGTTCTCAGGCAAATAAGGGAGCCAGAAAATTCAACAAAGCGCAGCAGAGACAGGTACTGTGCGTGCTATTTTGTATGCTTCTGGACTCCAGATCTCTGTTATGTTTTCTCACAATTCTGTTATGCCATTCTAGGATATCTTGAAACAGCTCTGCCAAGACTGGTGAATTGTATTCTTGTTTAGCAAGATGAAGAAACATCTTCTGAAGTGAGATTAGGTTACTCTTTTTTATGTATACGTAACAGCCTGCATTCTTTGCTAACCAGCTGTGCATACTCACACACACAAACACAAACACAACCGAGTTTTGCGAATAGTGCAGCTGGATACCATCAAGGGAATATGAAAGCAATCTCTAGCTGCCTTGCATGTTATCAGCCTCCTAGACAATTACATCATTTCTGCAACTGGCCATACAGACATATTGTTACCTGCTTCTAGGCAATTAAATAATATTTGATACTGATTACAGACTTTTCCATTTTTACTCTTCAAAAACATGCACAGGCAGACGCAGGGAGAGATGTGTAGGAGTGTAAGATGAGTGTACATAAATGAAAAGCAGAGGATGGCAGCAGTGTTATTAGTTTCTGGATATGAGGAAATGGCTGTTCTCTGTACATCTATTTAAAACTGTATTTAGAATACTGCATAGGAATTATTTTAGAGAAGGTCATTGTGTTCTTAGACACATCAAGGACAGCTAAAATAATCATCATTTCTTCAAACAACATTCAGATGAGGAACTATTAACAATGTATACTGTTATTAACATACATTATTTCAGCACATGTAAAGCAATGAAAAGAGTTGCAGAGAAAACTTTAAAAAATATATTTGACACATTAGACCAAGCCTGTAACGACCAGGATATAGTTTACCTTTGTCCTTTTGCCACCTACCAGTGAGTGGAAGAAGAAACCCTGCCTTTCATTAGGAAGGCATGTAAGACCCATTGTGCATCATCAGAAATCAGTCTAGCAGCTCATTTTGTGTCTCTAAAAGCAGTGGTAACTTATTTCCAATAACACAGCATGCAGCCCTTCTAAGAGGATGTACAGTGAATGCATTTCACAAAGGCACCTTCATGACATCAGGACAGATAGTGAATAATCTCCCCCAGTCTCAAAAAAAAAAAAAAAAAGAAAAAAAAATTGAAGGGAAAAATGAAACAAGCTAACCAAAAACATTCCTTTCTTTCATGCATTTTAAGTAATCCTTGCTGGATTTTCACCTATTCTGCAGTGTCCTACTGCACAGGGAGAGCACAACAGTTCACAGTGATTAATGTACTTTACTGTTTCATAGTCTTCCTTCAGCTTTAAACGCCATGTTTTCATGTTTCTATTCAGACTTCATCAGTACGAGTTCTTAACCCAAGACTTAGAACCTTCTCTGATGCTAAGGAAAACAAAAATGGCCATTGCGATAGGACAAGGGGTAATGGTTTTAAACTGAAAAAGGGTAGATTTAGACTAGATATAGGGAAGAAATATTTCACTATGAGAGTGGTGAAACACTGGAACAGGTTGCCCAGAGAAGTTGTAGATGCCCCACCCCTGGAAACATTCAAGGTCAGGTTGGATGGGGCTCTGAGCAGGGGGGTTGGACTAGATGACCTTTCAAGGTCCCTTCCAACCCAAACTATTCTATGATTCAGGCTCTTTTCTCCTTTTTACCTTCTCAGCTGTGACATCTACCCCACCTTGTCTTGAATTTGTCCTTCATGCTTTCCTTTCTCCAAACTGGATTTTACCTTTCTCACTTCAGTGGCTGCTTTCTGATACAGTTTTATGTTCTCTCCTCCTTTAGTATACTTAAAATTAACTTCTCTGTAATTTTTAATCCTGTAAGCTTTTTTTTTTTTCAATCATCTTGCTTGATTGGCTTTCTTTGTTCCCATGCTAGTCATTCACCCTAGAAAATGTTGCAACATAATCTTTACTTGCACTTGCTAAAATTCAGCTGCCTTTACATTTCACCAGTTTTTAACATAAATATCCTATATTCCCTAAGGTTGCAGATATCAAATTTACTGGCAACAGTATTCACAAATGTAATACTGTTCCAACTGATAAATATCTCTAATACTGACATTTTTCTTTGACTGTATTATCTGTGGAGGATATGACTTAGAAGTGTGAATTTTTCTCCTGATGTGATCTATAAAAATGATATCTCTTTCAAATACTTCCTCAAGACTCAACTCTGCCCTAAGGCCTACAAAATTCTAGCTGTTAATCATGTTGAGGGAAGTGATGGACTGTAACAGTAATTGCCTTCCTTTTCTTATTTCTTTTTTCTAATTAAACTCTCCATTACCCTCTCTCTAAGTGAAAAAAATCCCAATAACATATAATTAATAGTTATATCAGTCCTTCCCTTTATTTACTTCAACATTGTAGCTGTATTCATTACCTATCCATCTACTGCACCTTTTAAGACTCGAAGCCTGCTGGAGACCAAGGTTTGCTTTCTCCTTACTTGTTTGTACAGCTAGCACAACCATTCTCTAAACCTTCGAGAAGCTGTTGCATACTGCTATCAAACAAAGGCAACGTCTTTTCACTAGCTCACTGCTGTCAATTAGGCTAGAAACTACTTTTCCCCTTTTCTTAATGTTATGATAGAGGAAGAGAAGAGGGAAGGGAAGAGAAGGGAAGGGGAAGAACCTATCAGTTTTATTTCAGGCTAAAGTACATGTCTAGTCATACTTGGGCTGGTTGTATCTTTTTAATCTGAATCATTTGACAAGACAAATTGTTTCGCTGATCTGCACAGGAGTTTATAGAGGAATGAACTGAACTGCTGTCTAAGGACAGGATTAATTTCTCTGAGAAATTCCAATATATATGTAAATTTCAACATACTCATTTCCACCATGTAAATGGAAACATGTACATAGAAACATGCAGTTTCCAATCTTCTGACAGCCATTTGGGGCTATCCTTCAAACTGCTCACAGATTTTTGACACTAACTTCCAGACCCATATATATCAGATGTAGTTTTGACCTAATATGGGAAGGTATTCATGTAGCAATGAAAGAATCAGTAAAACCCTATCATGTTCAGAACATTTTTCCCTTCAGGCACAGGTATAAAGTACACCACCACCACAACCAGCATGTTCCACCCACAAAAAAAAACACACAAAAACCCTCCAACAACAACAACAACAAAAACCAACCCCAACCCCCCCAATTTAAAGCCCGTTAAATTCTAAAATGTGATTATACTTTCTAGTTGAGCAGGGGGCCCAGCAGGAGAAACAGTAGCAAAACAACACCCTACACCCACTCCTGGGTTGCTGCTGAATTCATGAATATTGCAGAAACATTTTAGCTTGATGAAAAGGAGAGTGAAAAGATCAAATAAAAGCACTGAGTAGGAAAAATAGTTCTCTAAGACGTTCACAGTGGGAGGAGAAAAATATAGAGAAAGTGGAGAGGTCCTTTTAGACTAGAGAATGTTTGAGATTGGAATGACAAGATTTTGCTCTGTCATTATTAAAATTCATTGTTTTTTAAAATAGCACATTTATACAGCTGTTTTTTGAGCCAGGCATGTAAAAAATGGGGGAAGCTATTCTTTAAATTACCTATTTCTGAACGTTAAATCAATCCTATTTATTGTTCTTTATGTGGCAGGTGTGAGTGAGTGGATCTAAGAGTGAAGAGTGCCACCATCAGGACGACTGGCCAAATGGAAGCAATTTTTGTGAAGGTTGGTTACTCCCTGCTTTCCCAACTTCAAGATTTACTTGTGAAAATACTCTCCAAAGTTCTCATCTAGTCTTACCTGAGCAATCAAAGTCGATTGATTTGGTTATTTACATGAGGTGGAGATTTCTCTGAAACCTTGCACTCTTTTTGTTATTCTCCCCGTGTCACAGCACACGCATTTTTTTGAGGTTTCACATTTTTCCACTTGTGGTCTGTGTTGTCTTTCGACTCTTTCACACAACAGTAACTAAATCAATCCTGGTCTTTTTTTTTTTTTTTCCTTTTTGTTTCGTCTTTGGATAACAGTTTCTTTGTTTCATTTATTGATAATCAAGAGAACACTAATTGTTCCTTCATTTAGTCTTGATGGAGATCAGAGACAAGCATGTTGAGAGCCACCTTAACCTCTTAATTAATATATTGCAAGATCTTAACAAACATGGCAGTCTCATTCTTCACATTTCATTCACACTGGGACTTGAACTCAGAGGCACACAAACATGTTTTTGTTCTTTCACAGAATAAAAAAAATAGTCAATCAAATAAGTGGATTTCATTAAAAAGTTCATTAAAAGTGAAACATACTGCAACAAGCTGCGTACCAAACTAGATCTTGCCTTGGGCAACAGGCAGAATTTATTTACTTTTTGTCCCTTTATCTTCCAACCCTCTCATGTCAGACTGTGAGGGATGAAGTGCAAAGAGTTTCCACACCAAAATTTGAATTCTCAGCAAATTGCTGACAGCTGGTGTCATTCCAAATTAGAAACAGGCTATTACTAGTGATCAGTTTATTCCATGAATTTAGTCTTTTTGACTGCTTGCAAATTGATTGTGAATTGTTTTTGATTTTTCACGTGCATTTGTTTGTCACTGATTTTTGTTTGAGATACTGTTTGTGTGGAGAAACGTTCATCGTGTGGGAAATTTGTTTATCCCTGTATGACCTTTGCAGCAATTTTTAGATAACTTATCTTACTATTTTCATTCGAAACAAAAGAGGTTGTTTTCTACTTAGCATTTATTCACTACCATATTTTTTGAGAATGTTTTGTGAAAAATTCAAATTATGACAGAGAGATCTGCAATATAAACCATTCCAAAAGTCTTTTTGAGCAAGTATGCTCAGCTCTGCCTCTGTGAGAATGTTCCTGCAAATGAAACCTGTCTATCAAATGCTTTATGACTGGACAGTAAAGAAAGGCCACTAGTCACAGCCAGCACCACAGTAAAAGAACAGTTTCTTTGTGAGAACGTATAAAAATAACCTTATGCTTCATTTCTGTAATTCTAATTCTGTGATCTCTTTTGCTTTACCAGGTTCTTTCAGATTTGTCAGCTCACTAGACACTACCTGGCAGTATCAGGAAAAGACAGAAATTAAAGGATATGTAAAAACAAAATAGCACATTTGTTTCTTGTTTATATCGTTCCTTCCCGATGTGAAGTAGATTGGGTCTTTCCTCTTTGTTTTTCTTTTTGCAGCTGATAGAGATCATTTAAAAAAGCACATAAGTAGTAAAAATCCTCACATTATCTTTTTATAACTTGCTTATTATTCACTCCCTGTCTCCTCTTGGCTCTTTTTCTAAGGAGCAGGATTCCCTCACATTTGATTTCATATTCTAAATTTCATGCTCCTCATTTCTGACCAAAAAAATATGAGAGGGAAAGAAAGACTGAACCAAATTGTGTTGTTCTATGCTGTTCAGATGATTATATACACAAAAGGAACCTTGCTGCAGTGCCAGGAAAATGATCTTGATCATCTGGAAAACTTTGGCAGGGAGGAGAGACTTCCCTCTACTTTCTGCATGTTGCTTGAACCAGTTATTTTCCTTACTTATTGTAGGAAGTTTTGTTCAAAAGTGTCTTTAAATGTTTGTATACTATCTTTACTACATATTTCTCACAGCATAGAATTAATATTCATCATTTCTGATCATGTTCATTAGCAGAAATACTCCCAGAATAAACCTTTACTCTCCTACCTTTATTTTTTAGTAGATTATAAAGTTTCGGAACTTTTTTTTTCCTCTCTCTTTTCCCCCTTCAGTTACATCTAGAATCAAAAAAGCCGTTCTCTGTATCTAGTTCACCAATGGTAAAAGATGTCAGAAATCTCAGGGGACTTTTGTCTCATGGGAAGAGACAGGTCTGTATCAAAAGTGAATTCTATTTAAAATGGACTTTTAGTTTGTGGAGATCTCATAAGCACATCTCTAATCAAAATGGAGTAATTGCTGCACCAAAGCAGCATTCATACAGAATATACATTTCAATGCAGCTGAGCTTGAGAGGGAAGATTAAGATGATTTCAGGAAGGGATATGCATGATTCAACACTGAGTAAAGGAATAATCTTTAGAGAACACAGAAAAGTGGCTCTTCTCAGAAGTATAATTTCTGCTGCGTGCAAAATGCATTAGCATGAGAAAAGAGGGTTGTGATAAGGTTCCATAATACTGAAGCTACATTTGTTTGTTCCGGTGCTCTTTGTGTGACATCAGTATTTATTGCCTTACTGATTTGCATTATATGCCAATATGCGTGCATCATTCCAGGGTTTCCATGAATCACATTGCTCCTTTCATTTTTCAGGTGCCACAATGCCAGCTGGACTTGTGCTGCCTCCATTCAAGGCTGACACCTTTTTCGGTATATCTGCAAAATGTCTTTGCTAATTAAAAATTATCTATTATTTTAAAGGCACTTACAACACTGATGTAGTTTTCATCCCTGTGAAAACTGCACCCCTTACAACACCCCTCTGATAGAGGAATATTACTATTATTTTCATTTTACAGATGCCGAATTGCAATATACATAAGGAATGCCTTCTCCAAGGTTATACAGTAAGTCTACAGCAAAGCGTGGAATTATCTGAGATTTCAAAGCTTCAGGCTAGCACTGTAACTATTGGACCAAACATTTGTCTTCTTTTCAAGAACATACTGTATCCTAAATAGAGAAGCAACAGAGATCCTTAGAGGAAAGAAAATTAATCCTAAAGCACACATTTCAAATCTGTATATAACATTATGCCTACTGTACAATTTTTCCCAGTACATTTCTGAAGCTTTAAGAGTATCAAGTATCAGACAAGCTTAGATTCAGGTGCTAGTCTTTTCTTTTTTTTCTCCCCCTCCCCCCCCAAATAAAAAAAATACAGCAAGTCTCCAGCAAAGAAGAAAATTACCTGAGTTTTCAAAGCTTCAGGCTAGCATTACAGCTATTGAACTAAATATTCATCTCCTTTTCAAGAACCTTGAGCATCCTGAACAGAGAAGTGATAATAAGCTATTGCAAGTCTGAATGCAAGTAGGACTGTTGTTTGATTACTTCACTGCACAGTAAGTAGAAACATTAAAGCATGAAATTTTCATATATTTTAAACAGTGGTTGATCAGAGTTTGAGGCAGGTGATATTCAGGCAGGAAAATCAGAAAGAAGAAGGGGAAAGACTCTTCCATAATACTTATTTTTATTAATTCTGTTTTGTTCAGGTTATTGTTACTACATAAAGGTGATAAAAGTTATTAAATTATTATCCCATTAACTTAATACATTAGGGGTTTTTTTAACTTCAGGAATATTTCAGTTGGTCAAAGGAGACTGGTTCTTAAAAATGTGGTTGAAATCTCTTTCCATCAATCTAAAATATAGAGAATAAAAAACCTTTTTCCAACAGCTTTATAAATGGAAAGGGAACCAAACAAGCAAGAGGCAACACGCTTTAAAGCAGTTTGGGTACCACCTGCAGTCATGTAACACACCTCGTATCAGGCCAGTTTTATTTCTTCTTTGATTTAGTGGTAGAACTTGGGTCCTTCCTTTTAGCATGACTGGTATTATGGAAATAATGAAAGATTGGTAAGCTGGAAACAAGAAAAAGAGGGTGGATAAAATGCAGAGTTCTCTTTCAAACTCTAGGATGGCTGTAACATAAGTGGTAGAAAAAGAAGAAATAGAAAAAGAGAAAAATCATTATGATATAGATGTTTACAGACCAATTCTAAAGTCAGTCTAGTTTTGGCCCCCCTTCTTTCTCAGATCTTTGACAGTCACATTTGCACATCAAGGTAAAATGTTTGCTTTACACATTTAGTTCACTACTACATTTTACTGATGTTCATGTTAGTGTAATCCTTAACATTATGTTAACATAGATCTATATAAGAGTCTGTTCTTTAGAAGAAACAAGTGAAGAGCTATGTGAGTAGGATAGTTTTCTAGGCTATTTTTATTGGCTGTTTCTGGCAAAAAGAGTAATACAAAACCACCTCGGTATTCTTAGAAAACAAAAACGTTGACTTAAAAAATGGGCAATTTGGCAGTGGTATTTGACTGTGTTGCTAAACTGCCCTACTGACTGCTCTCTAGCGTGGCTCTCCCCACACACTTGCTGTATGAATATATAATTATTTACATCAGAATGAGATTTGCTTTACTGTCTTCTGCTGAAATTATCTACCAGGGAACTTCCCTACAGAGTATTTCATAGGAAGTCAGTCTCTGTGGTCAACATAGCCTTGTCTGGCTTTATAATCAATTAATCAAACTTGATTTTAAAAATGACAGAGAACCCCTCCAGGACAGCCACTGTACTGCAAAGCACTCCTTAGGGATATCGGAAAATGATGTTCAAGTCCCTGCTACACATCAGTCAGCTAGATTGCTTTGAAATGGTATCATCTCCCACATTGCAGGAAAGTGTTTTTGCCACTGTTATTTGAGTGGTCTTTTCAAACTGCACAAGGAAAGTGGTATCTAGGAGGAGATGAATGGTTGACAGCCTTGTGCAGAAGACAGCTCGCTGTCTAGAGCTGCTGCCTGTGTTACACAGACTAACCGTGGACTAATTGCTCAAGTGCCATGGAAAGCATCATGATCCTTTCTTTTTTATTTTCTGTCTTAAAGAATTCTTTCTACAGACCTCTAATTCACGTTGTGTAGAAGCCAAACTTCTGAACACAGAATTGGATAGCAACCAAAAGTTGCACACTGTAATAGTGAGAAATCTTTGGAGCTCCTTTCTTACAGGACTACCATCAAGAAGAATAAAATAAATGCCTTTTTTCCCCCTCATCCATTCCATTCACTTCTAAATAGGTTAAGGCAGCTAAGTGATATGGATAACTGCATCCATAAAAAACATCTTTTCTGAATGCTTTCTTTGCTACCAAACTCCATGTTGTCACAGACAAAAGTTGTGGACGACAACAACAGAAATTCATTTAACTTTGTTGTCTCTCTTGTTGTAGTGTGTTAATAAATTAAGAAAAACCCCAAACAAGGCTATTTTTCAAGTGTGACTTTGTTTTTCAACTTCAGAAAGCATCTGTAAAGAATTTCAGAAGGAGTATCAATATTAGTCTAAGACTAGAAATTTGCTATCACTTTTTCTTAGGTCTGCCATAACTTAAAAGCAAAGCATAAGGTCCAAATTGTAGGGGCGTATCAGAAAGATTTGAACTAGGTTTTTCTGATGCTCCAAGTGAGTGTTTCAACCACATCTCAGTTAGTTGAAGCCTTGATCATATCTTCAGGTGAGATGATTCCTTCAACAAGTTCAGTTTCTAAGCCTGTTGTAATGCACTGAACATCTCCAGAGTCTCTTATTGAAAAAGCTATTTTCATGGAGGTAAAATGGGTTTTCTTAATAGCAAACTTTGCAAAACTGAACTCAGCTGGGTTATGCTATATATAATTGAAACGATATTCTTCCTTTCAGTTTTCCTCATGGCAGCAGAGACATACCTCATCACTGTAATTAAGTCATTATAAATATACATTGATTATTCTGAAACCTGTGGTCTAATACAAAATCCCAGCATTACTGTGCTTGAAAACATTGCTTTGACATATTACTTACTATTACAGTATTGTACTCCAGGAAGATAGTAAACTATTCAGTGTAGTACTCTCAAGGGAATAGGGGAGGGAAGAGATATAAAAACAAAACCTTGGTACTGTATGCTCTAGTATTGATTTTAGTAAAATGGTTTAGTGCTTTCTGTAAAGAGCTAAAATATTCCCCTGCTTTGTTTTGGCTGTGAGAGTCAGACTTTTCATCTAAACTACTGAGGTTAAATGTACGCCGCTATTTAAATAGAGTTTACAATCCAGCACTTCTCTTTTTAAAAGTTCTTCTGTGGATTGACAGAAGTTGGGAGATGTAAAATGCAGAGATGTGAACAGAATCATAGAATGGTTTGGGTTAGAAGGGGGCCTTTAAAGGTCATCTAGTCCAACCTCCTGCAATGAGCAGGGACATCTTCAACTAGATCAGGTTGCTCAGAGCCCCATCCAACTTGACCTTAAATGCTTCCAGGGAGAGGGCATCTACCACCTCTCTGGGCAACCTGTGCCAGTGTTTCACTGCCCTCATTGTAAAATATTTCTTCCTTCTACCCAGTCTAAATCTACCTTCTTTTAGTTTAAAACCATTACCTCTTGTCCTATTGCAATGGGCCCTGCTAAAAAGTTTGTCCCCATCTTTCCTGTAGGCCCACTTCAAGTACTGAAAGGCTGCAATAAGGTCTCCCCGGAGTCGCCTCTCCTCCGGGCTGAACAACCCCAACTCTCTCAGCCTGACTTCACAGGAGAGCTGTTCCATCCTTCTGATCATTTTTGTGGCCCTCCTCTGGACCCACCCCAACAGGTTGATGCCCTCCTTATGTTGGGGGCCCCAGAGCTGGACACAGTACGCCAGGTGGGATCTCACCAGAGCAAAGCAAAGGGGCAGAATCACCTCCCTTGACCTGCTGGCCACACTGCTTTTGATGCAGCCCAGGATACGATTGGCTTTCTGGGCTGCAAGCACACATTGTCAGCTCACGTCCAGCTTTTCATCCACCGGTACTGTCCCCAAGTCCTTCTCCTCAGGGCTGCTCTCAATCCCATCATCCCTCAGCCTGTTGCCCTGGGGTTGCCCTGACCCAAGTGCAGCACCCTGCACTTGGCCTTGTTGAACCTCATGAGGTTCACACGGGCCCACTTCTTAAGCCTGTCCAGGTCCCTCTGGATGGAATCCTGACACTCAGGCATGTGAACCACACCACTCAGCTTGGTGTCATCCATGAACTTGGTGAGAGTGCACTCAATCGCACCATGTCACTGATGAAGATAGTAAACAGTGCTGGTCCCAGTATGGACCCCTGAGGGACACCACTTGTCACCAAACTCCATTTGGATATCGAGCTGTTGACCACTACCCTTTGGATGCGACCATCCAACCAATTCCTCATCCACCGAACATTCCACCCATCAAACCCATACCTCTCCAATTTAGAGAGAAGGATGTTGCGGGGGACTGTGTCAAAGGCCTTACAAAAGTCCAGACATGATATCCATAGCTGTTCCCTTGTTCATTGATGTAGTCGCTCCATCACAGAAGACCACTTGGCTGGTCAGGCAAGACTTGCCGTTGGTGAAGCCATGCTGGCTGTCTCAAATCACCTCCCTGTCCTACATGTGCCTTATCATAGCTTCTAGGAGGAGGTGTTCCATGATCTTCCCAGGCACAGAGGTGAGGCTGACAGGTCGGTAGTTCCCAGAGTCCTCCTTTCCACCCTTTTTAAAAATGGGTGCAATGTTTCCCTTTTTCCAGTCACCAGGGTCTTCACCTGACTGCCATGACTTTTCAAATATCATGGAGAGTGGCTTGGCAACGACATCAACCAATTCCCTTAGGACTCTGTGATGTATGTCCTCATGTCCCACAGACTTATGTATGTTCAGGTTCCTCAGGTGGTCTTGAACCTGATCTTCTCTTACAGTGGGAGGGACTTGGCTCCCTCAGTCCCGGCCTCGCGGTTCATCCACTCAAGAGGTGTGGGAAGAGACATGGCCAGTGAAAACTGGGGCAAAAAAGTTGTTGAGTACCTCACCCTTCTCCTTGTTCATTGTTACCAGTTTGCCAGTCTTGCTCGGGGTAGTACACTTTCTTTGACCTTCCTTTTCTGGCTGACATACCTGTAGAAGCCCTTCTTACTATTCTTGTGTCCCTTACCAAGTTCAGCTCCAGCTGTGCCTTGGCCTTCCTGATCCCATCCCTACACAACCAGGCAGTGTCCCTATACTCCTCCCAGGATACCTGGCCCTGCTTCCACTGCCTGTGCGTTTCCTTCTTTGCCCTTTAGTTTGACCAGCAGGTCTCGACTCAGCCATGCCAGTCTCTTGCCTTCCTTTCCTGATTCCTTACACCTGGGGATCGAGAGCTCTTGTGATCTATGGAAAGCACCCTTAAAGATCTGCCAGCTCTGGTCTGCTCCCTTGTCCCTGAGGGCAGTTTCCCAGGGCATCCTATATTAACTAACTCCTCAACGAGCTGGAAGTTTGCTTTCCTAAAATTCAGGGTCCTGACTTTACTCTTTGCCTGCCCATATTCCTCAGGACTGTGAACTCCACCAGTGCATGATCACTGCAGCCCAGGCTGCCTCCAATCTCGAGGTCTCTGATTAGCTCACTTGAGTTGGTGACCAACAGGTTCAGTACTGCATCCCCTCTGGTAAGGCTGTCAATTACCTGGCTTAAGAAGTTATCCTCAATGCACTCCAGGAGTCTCCTGGATTGCCTACAGCTCGCCACGCTACTTTTCCAGTAAATGTCAGGGTTGCTGAAGTCCCTCAGCAGGACAAGAGCCTGCAAGCATGATGTCCCCTGTAGCTGGAGTAAGAAGGCTTCATCAATAGGCTCCCCTTGATCACCAACTGTAAGGCTCCCTTTGCCTCGGTGTCTAATTCTTATCCATAAGCTTCCAACCTGCTCGTGGCTGTTTTTCAGAGACAGCTCTTCACACTCTATCCGTTTCCTGATGTAGAGGGCATCAACGCCTCTCCCTCGCCCGTCCCCTTTGAACAGCCTGTAGCCATTGATAGTTGCACTCCAGCCATGGGATTCGTCCCACCAAGTTTCAGAAATGGCAATTAGGTCATAGCTTTCTAGCAGCATGGTGGCTTCCAACTCCTCCTGTTTGTTGCCCTGATGTTAGCAACAAAATTAATAGTATGGCAAAATTTATAATGTATCTCATAGAATTGCGTATCCAGGGTTTCTGTGTTTCATCTGAGAGTTTTGGCAGGTTCTTACTATCTTAACATAAGATGGGTGACAAACTTTTTTCTTTCTGATAACTAGTGAACAAATCAATTCTACTCCTTTTCATTTCCTTAATCCAGCCTTACTGATTTTGCAACATTATTTTCAGTTTTCTTGGCAACAGGAGAAATTTCCTAACTTTAAAATTCATCTCCTATAAGGCGGCGGCCCACAGCCTTAGTGCTGGGCTACACTGCAGAAACAAAGTTTAAGGATCAAGGTTGTTCTTGCTATGCCCGTTCTATCTATTCAGAGTCTGACCCTCACTTCAGTCTTGACTCATTACGAAGTTGGTGATTTAGTTATTATGTTGTGCCGTATGTATTGGCGTAAAACTGCTCCATAACTTTGCAGGCTCACTCAGTGACTGTCAGTTACCTCTAACAACAAAGTCCATTAAAAATACTAAATTTATCACTCACATTCATTTGCTTTCAAAGTCTTTCATGTAGAAAGAAAAACACAGTATATTAATTATCAAAGAGCCCACTGTACTGTGCAATCACCATTACCTATTAGTAGCTGCTTGTCAATAGCACTTTTGTTTATCTGAACTTTAACAAGAGTTAATTTTGCTCTTCAGTTTTGTGAAAACTTCTGTTACCTACAAGTAGAGTGTAAATGTTCCTCAGGATGCACTGGATCACCTGCTGGGAAATTGGTAATGTGTGATTTTGAAAGTGGCTAGATCTGAGTGCTACTCGGTGTCATCCTGTCATCATCCAGAGGAGAAACCAGGCTGGGTAGTTGCTTTGCTTCAGCTCAGTGAAATAACTCTTGGCAAGGAGTCATGAAGAAGTGAATGCTGTATGTTTTAGACCTCCACTCACCACAACAGTAGCTTGACTTGCTTCTTTTCCTCCTCTTCTCTGTCCTCTGCTGGAACCAGTCATCTGAGGAATTGCTTAGGGACATGAGTTCCTTTTACACTCCTAGCCATCAGAAAGGGTTGGCCATTTGATAAGCAGAGCCACATGTGTTAGGATCACAGGAAGGATGTGGTCCGCTAAAGCAGGAATCTTACGATGTTCAGTCCTATGTACATTTCAGAAAAGGACAGAGGTGTCAGAAGGGACAGCTGTAGCTTTGTATAGCTCTGTCTTGGAAAACTGCACGGACAGGAAGTCCAAAACTGCTTAGGGCACTGTGGTCACCATAGCTTGGGGGGCGGGGGGGCTGTAGCACTCTCCTGGTAAATAAGGTTTTCCTAATATCCAGCCTAAACATTCCAAGACAAAACTTGTGGCCATTGTCCCTCATTTTACAGCCTGCTGCTGCTAGGAAGTACCTATCATCTGCAGTTTCTATGGGTTAAATATTTGGGGCCAATCTCTGCTCTCTGCAGACTTTTTTTCATGTTTGTTGGTGGTTTTGCCAGCTTCTGATCAAGCCAACAAAATTTACTATATCCATTTTGGTAATCTGGACTCAGCAAATTTGGATAACAACGTTAAAGGTAATTCATTGAGCCATGTCTGGTTATAATGCTGGCTTTGGTTTGCAGCAAAGGAGAAGTGCAGTGCTGGATTCTAAAATGAGTATTTCAAACCATACATTTTGCAGATCAGTAGAGGATGACTGATCTTTTTTATGCCTCTAAACATTTTCATTTTTTCCCTTGTAATATAAAATTCTATGGCGAGGGTTTTTTTTTTTTAAAAAAAGTGAAATTTGTTGCTAACCAGGTAATTCCACAAAAGTAGTGTAATTATGTGCTTTTAAAGCTGTGCATTATTGTGCCTAAATGCTAGGACAAAGATTGCTTAAAATGGTCTTTATAAAGAAATAGGGTTATTTTCCGGCTTTAGCTGAGGGACAGGCAAAGACATACTCAAACACCGAAAGATTTGACTCTAATGCAGCAAAACAGTTAAGTGTGACCTTAATTCTAATGATGAATTTAATTCATAGAAGCATCTAAAGGATACTTAAATTTAGCCCTTTGATCCAGAGTACTATTTTTATATTCATTTTTTTCAGTACTTGATGTCTATTTAAAAGTGCTATTCTAGTGTTAACTTTGAATGTGACCTTTTAACTTACAGATCTCACTACTTAGCATTCACTTAATATCTGCAGTAATAATATCAGTAATACAATGCTAACTTAAAAGTGGATCAATATTGGACAATTCTATTATGTATAGCTGCTTTTTGAATTAGGATATAGCATCCTTAACCAGACCATTTACAATTTTGGTACTACTCCACAGAACTGAAGATGGTGACCATCTTTGTAGCTGACAAAAAAAGAGCACGAAAAAGAGTCATCAGAGAACTAAACAGCAGCTTATAATAACTGGGATTGATAATATTTTAAGAATGATATTGACATTGTTCTTACATTAAGATGAATATTGAGAGAAGTTAATTTAATACAGTAGAATTACATCCATACAACTGAACACTACATCTTATCTCCAGACTTTCTGGAACTCTGGATCTTCATTCAGAGAAACCTGACTGTTGCTTTCATCCTTCAAAGGTAAATTAATTGAATACCATATAAATAACTTGGAGTTCTTACGGGAAGAAATAATAAACTCGTTTCTTTAGCACAGATAGGAAAAACTTTTACTATACTTTTTGTAGAAGTGCAGTAAAAACTTTGTAAAAATTTTGTAAAAAATATTTCATCTAAATAAACCACTACTACCGGACCCATTTATGACCAAGCGAGCTGTTGGCTAGTGTTTTGCATGCTCCTGAACTGTTGCAAACCATTCCAGTGGTGATTTATATTTTAAGTCTGCTAAAGGCACATAGTTTCCGAAACTTATTGAAATCCTTTAGGTTAAAGGGTGCTATATAAATCCTGTATGTTTTACAATATTCTTCCCTGTCAATGAATGCACACATATTTTCAGACATCAAACAAAGATTGCACTGGGAATTTTGCAATACTGGTGGGATGTTGTCACTAGCATCACAATGGTTATTGAATAAGATGCATATTAAGCAAGATAACTGAGACCAGAGGTGACCTCAAAGTGAAATTCCAATCCGTTCATTGCAGCTTTTTCTGGGAACAGGGGAGATCCCATTATTTTGATCTGTACTGTCATTTGCAATACAAGCATACCCTTTAGTGAACCTTTCTAAAGCTGTTCATACTTACAGATTAAGATTCACAGTCTACTTTCCTTTGCAGCCTATTTAGGGACCATCTGCTGCATGTACAAGTCTTTATGCTTTCTATTGAACTGTATACATTTCCATTTCTTCTTTTCTTTGGCTAAACTAATAATTTGTTGATAGGAGCTCCTATTGCAGTAGAAGAAACAGCCATGCTCTTTGTAAAGTTCAGCCATAGAAGGATGAAGAGGAAAGGAATGACAAAAAAGGTTTTGCTAAATATTTGCTAATAATTTCTATGCTTTATGAAAATTTTGCACTTCTTGAAAACCAAAGAAATGTCAATATATTCATTCCTGTCTTTATGTTTGTGAAGAAAATGCTAAACTTCACTCAACAAATCTATTTTCTTTCTCTTCTTTCCCCCATGAAAATAAAATACATTATCTGTTCACCTTAAACAAGATGTGCCTATTCTCTTAGAAAGATGCCTAAGGAAATCTTCAGTTCATAATCTAATTTTTTCCTTTTTTCCACGGCAGATAGGCACCTTCAAAAGTTATGAGAAAGCACTTTAAACTCATATTTTAAGACACATGTTCAGCCATTGTGGGGATGTGTGCCGGCAGCTGCAAGATTCTGCTTCCTGGAAACCCTTCAACATGGCTGCCAGACCTTTGATCTGATCTGAAGGTCTCAGTTTACCATGGGTTCTCGGACCATAACTACGACGGCTATCCTGTTAACTCATCACTGAGTGGAGGTGCTTTTTATATAGTATCTTAATGCTGAAACTGTCTCCAAATACAAGAGCTGGATTCACATTATTCCTCTGTCTGAGACCTCTTAATCCTGTTTATCCCAACTGTCCAGAGAATCCTAATTATGCCAAGCTATAGCACAGAGGGAAGCATCCTGCCTTTTTTTTTGCTGAAGTTATTCCATTTTACTTAAAAGAATTCAAGACTTGTCACGCAAAGATTACCAGCGTTAGCTTGGCTGTGTAACCAGTAAGAGTTGTCTTGATATCTAGTCCTTGTTTGAATGATACCTTATCTATTCACATAATGTCTACTTCATGCAAAAAATACATGAATTTATTGAACTTAGGTATCTCTCAAGTGGAACACTTTAATATGAGGCAGGAGTTATATCTGAAAGTGGCACCATCTAATTTGTGCAGATTACACAGGTGGCATTCAGGCATTCTGGAATTCAGGATTACCCGACCAGATTATCCTCATCTTGAAGTGTTAATTCACTTACATTATCTTTCTAGGTATCGATTCATGATTTCCGTGTTAGGCTGTGATTTTTTACGAAGACAAAAAGAAAAAAATCCTGATGTAATCCTATACTAAGCCTTAAGAGGAACGGTGTGGGACTTGCCTTATCATGCTCCCTTAAAGCTCTTGGGAAACAGCCTAGCCATTTTGTTGTTGTTGTTTTTGTCACTGGAGCTGCCATTATTCTAGATCACGGTACTAGATGTGTAGCGAGTCCCTTGTGATTATGAATTGGGAGTAAAAATCTATAGTCATACACTGACTGCATATTTTTAGTCAGGAATAGAAAAAAATGACTGGCTTCTATGTAAACCTCTATTTCACACAAAATAAGCTTTTACAGCTTTAACCACACAATTTCTCTTTAATTTGGTTTATGGTTTTCTATTTTATTTGATAGTCACTGAAATGTATTGCATTGTCTCAAAGGGTACTAAATTCTGAGTACCATCACCAACAGGGCAGTCTTAATTTTATCCATGAGTAGTATGAGAAGAAAGAAAAACATTTAGAAGAATGGAGGAAGAATACTTTGCAGAGTTAAGGCTTCAAGAAGACAAAGGCAATTAGTTTTTTACTCTCACTGCTCAGTCAACAATTTGCAACCTGGAGGAGTGACAAGTCAGTCATTGAATAGTGTGTCAATACATGTATCTCATCTTTTATTGTGGCATTATCCTGCTGTTTTTACATTCTCAGAAGTGGACCTGCTACTGAACCTTATCACTATATGAAAAATAGGATGATTGAATAACAGTAGTTTGATTCCAAGGTTTTCCGTGTAATTGGTTATTTTTTTCTGTAAATCTTTATGCAATGCCAAATTGGCAGTGCTCAGTTTTCACCTGTAGCATGGGTGGGGTTCTTTTGAGTGCCTTTATTTTTTCTGAAAATAATGTGTTCTCAACACATAGCTTTTGGAATTAGAGGGCTCTCTAAACACAGATAACAGAGAGGCAGATCCCTTCCCACATATTGAGGAGATAAATTATGGATTATTTAGAAACCTTTCTTTGTTTTTTAACTTTTATACAGATTACTAACAAAATTGAAAAGAACTGACTTCCCAGGTCTCTCTTTGAAGTCTATGAGACTGTTTATACAGCCTCCAATGGGCCAAGGTCCCCTCCCCTAAAATTTACCTTGGGAATAAGAATGAGAGGCCACCTTATGAGCTAAACTGAAAGCTTTCCTACTGAGGCTAATTGTGGCACCTTTATGAGGTCCCCAGAAGCACTGTCAGAGAAAAAATATTGTGATCATTGAAGGAATTGGGCCTTGAGGCAGCACTGATAGCAGTGACACTGTAGTCACTGGCATAGAAGTTGAATGCAGTGAATTCAGGCACACACTTAAACTTTAAATTAAATGGGTGTAAAAATCTCACCAAGTATGCTATTTTTGTAGACTGTAGACCCAACAGAGTATTTTTCATTTTCTTAAAGCAAGTGGGCTCTCTGCACAGACAGCACAGTTGGAAACTCCTAGATTTTAATCCCAGTTTACACTCAAATTGTGTCTGTGATCATCACAGGCTACTCATATTGCTTACTGTACTTAACTTTTCATTTGCTAAAAGGGGCATGTCAGGAGGTTATTTAATGACGAGAATTTTACATCTGCATCAATTACCTCTGGAGCAACATATTGAGGGAAAACATACTGACAGATTATCATGTCGCACAGCAACAGTGCATGTTTTGAACTCGTTAGCAGTCCAGGCAGGGCCTGGTGGCCCCTGGCTCCCACATTTCCCAAGACAGCGTTGAACACCCCTCCCTTCCCTGTGAACTCCGGTTTCTCTCTAACACTGCAACTGTCCAGTCAGTCTGTGCAGCAGGAGGGAGGGAGGGCAGAGGCAGCATGCTTGGAGAACGCAAGTGACGTTGGTCAGTACCCGCGTTTCTCCCTGACCATATTGCCTCCTCTGTGAGGGGTTACCTTCCTCAGACAGTCCTGTCAGGACCGCAAGGTTCTCAGGCCTGAAATGGAGTGTTCGGCCTTGCCCAGACTTGGACTATTGTTTTGTAATAGTTATAAATTGAACTTTGGCAAACAGTCTCAGTGAATAAATGGTGCAGCTGATGCTATAGTCTTTGAGTAGAAGAGGGCTTATAGTTTCTGTCTCAAGAACATCAGCTAACACATAACCTGAGGTCTGCACTATTGACATCTTGCACCTTCATTCCTATTGTGCCCAGTCTTTTCATCTGCTGACTGCTGTTCCTGTTCGTGTTGGCCTATGCCTAGGAAAGCATTTTCGTTACTGAATAGAGGAGGCATGGGAATTCAGATGCCTTCTTCAGAGCATAACAAGATTATAAGAGGAGTCATGAGACTGTTACCTCTGTTCATTGTTTGCATTAATTTAGACTTAGTAACGATGAAAATCCCTTTTCCCTGTTCAGTTACTGGATTCTTAAAGCTGTCAGCTCGTCCTGGTTGGAAGCAGAATTTCAGTAAAGCCCCCCTCGAAAGACTGGAAGAAATGTTCCTAAGCCAACTATTGTCATTAAACATTTAGTAAGAAGATTCAGTTTAAAACACCGTGAGTTGGCCACCACTTCATTTAATTAACATTGATTCTGAAAGCACAATATAAATGTTAGTGCTTTTTTTAATCACTCTTTCTTTATATTCCAGTTGCACTGATTCTAAAGCTTACATGATTATAATCATCATGCTCAAAGTAAAAGGATTTTTCCCATGCCTTCCATTCCTTAAATTGTTTTTAGATTTCCCAAGGGGCACATATTGTGTAAGATTATGATGATAAAGATTTTAAGGCAATTATGTTTCTTTAGTTGGAAGCTGAAGTTAATGTTTTTGAAGGTTGCATTCCCAAGAGCCCTGGTAAAAACAGAAGCCGTAATGCCCCTCCTTTACATCTAAGTCGACCAACTGTCAAAAACAAGGCAGAAAGGCTAGCCTATCTTTGTGAACCGCAAGTCAATTTTTCACTTAATATATTTGCTTTTGGTTGACTAGAAGATGTCTATAACAGAACATTAACAAACACTGTAATTTGCTGGGGTCAGCCAGGTCTGTAGCTTTGTGACTCTGAGCCCTCTTAAATTATGCTATCGGCTTTCAAAACCTTATTAGGTTTAACCCATTTCGGCGCCACTGGCTTCTCGGAATCACCAATACACCTCTAATCAGAAAACCACAGAGAAGCCAATCTGCTGCTATCAGAAACCTCAGAACAATTTTGTGTATTAATATTTCAGAAAGCATGTAGGAACACATGCTCCCTGCTGAGCATTACAACCAGGCAAGCTACAGTAACAACGCAGACTGATCGCCCGTAAACCTGGCCAGAGAAACTCACTGCTGTCTCTTGTCTGGCTGTGGATTTGGTAACCAAAGAAGGGAAAATGAAATGGGTTATTTGGCTTGTGATTAATAAATTCCCGTAACTGTCAAGTGAGACAACACACAGAAGTTACATCTCTCACGGGAACAGAAAATATCTGCTCTTGTGGAGCAGGTGACTGAAAGAAAGTACCAGCTTTTATTTGGGCCAGCTGGAAAATCATCTCTCTTGAAAGCTTGCAAAATAAGAAATAAATTTACAAACTACAAAAATATTCTTTCACTGGAAAAAAATACACATGCACACAGGTAATTTGGAGGGCCTATATAACGCTTTAGTGTTTAGCAGCATCTAATCTAAAACAGCATCTAAGGGCTACAGTTTTTGTGCCATTACTCCATGGCTGCTGTTACAGACCTTTTGTTTTTCCTTTCTCTCCCCACCTCTGGTGAAGACACTTCCACAGCATTCCTGACCTGCCTCTCGGACATAACCCGCTGTGCATCCTCTGCGTGGATCAGGCTGTTACTAGGCCGAATGTGCCAGCCACTGGGAAGAAAATAAAAAAAAGACAACGGTTTTCCAGTGGCGAGAAACTAGACATCTCCCTTTCCTTCCCTTCGAAAGTTCATATTCAAAGAGAAGGGACACGTACTTGACACCTGTTTGCTGGGGTGTCTTTTTCCTAGTGTCGCCCCAGAGGAGCAGGGCTTTAGCTCCGGGCGGATCGGGGCCAGGGCCGGGCGAGGCCGGGGCCTTCCCCGGCGGGCAGGCCCGAGCAGGGGCGGGGGGGCTGAGGAGGCCCACCCTTCAACTTTGCGAAGGGCGGCAGCGACAAACCTGAGGTGATTGCTGTAGCCACGGCGCTTCCCTCTTCCCTCAGGCGATAAACGGGCTTCGCCTCCTTCTGCTTTCCTCAGCTGGGCCGTGGCGGGATCTGCCCGGCCGCCGGCGGCACCTCTCCCCCTCCCCTGGCGGCTCCGCTAACGGGGCCGGAGGGCTGAGGGGGGAAGCCGGGCGCCGGTTTGGCGCCGGGCGGGGCCGGCGAGGGACGAAGTCGGCTACGGCTCGGCGCTTCCCCGCGCCTCGGAGCCTGTCAGAAGAGGCGGAAAGGCCGCCGCGTCCGGGCGCGCAGGTATAAGCAGCATCCCGGCGCCGGGGTCCTCCCTTCCGTGTGCCACGGGGTGTGCGGGGCGAAGGTGGTGGTTTGGGGTTGTTTTGGTTTGGTTTTGTTTTGGTTTCCCCCC